>ML095852.1:21407-33291 GCA_003697995.1 Taxidea taxus jeffersonii
GTCAAATAAATAAAATCTTTAAAAAAAATAAAAGTTGTATCTATGAAGTAGTGGTGGTTGTCCTCTTGTTATTGTTTGTTTGCTTGTTTATTTTTTTGTTTTGTTTGGTTTTGTTTTGGCTGGCTTTCTGAGGGACGGGCCAGCCATGTGGTTTTTCAGGCAGTCTTGCTAGAGTTGAGTCCTCCTACCCATCAAGGGGCTGGGCTCTGAGGAAACTGGTTTTTCAGGCTTTTGTACTCTGGAAGTTTTTTGCTTTGTTTTGATTTGTTTTTTTTCTCCCCTTGGCGGCTTTTGGCGGTTCTTTGGAGGTTTAGAGGAATGCAAACTGCACCTGGACCTCCATCTAAGAGAGAAGTCTCAGTCTGTCCCCCTCTGGGTGTTCCAGAGCACATAAATTCCCCCTCTGCCGCTAGCAGAGTATGTCCCCAGTCACAGTCTCTGGGGTCACAGGAACTCATGCTTGTACCCCAAACCAGGAGATATACTAGTCCAGAGCTGGCTTCCAGCGACTGCCTCTGCCATGGCTGTCTGGGCAGGTCCAGACCACAAGAGATGACCCAACCAGAGACAGCACACTGAGATTTTCAGGCTGCCCCCAGGCTGGGAGTGTTCAGAATCTCCAGGTCATAGAGAGCACAAGCTAGCGCCTGTTATGGACCTCTCTCAGGGGAGGGTGTGGAGCACGACTCAGACCCTAGTCACACAGGGCGTGCACAAAGTGCAAAAGGTTGTGGTTCTAGAAAGCACTTAGTGGGGAGCACGACTCAGACCCTAGTCACACAGCACGTGCACATAGTGCAAAAGGCTGTTGTTCTAGACTCCCACCAGACTCCCTCTGTGTGCTGCAACCCAGATGCTCTCAGGTACACCAGTGGCTCAGGGACCAAGACCTGGTTTCTTTGCTGCACTCACTGGTTCAGCGCCAGTGGTGGCCATCCTGGGTCCATGGGCTTAAGTCCCTGTCCCTAACCACCCAGTTCCACCAATTTTCCTTTAAGATCTTTTGCTCTTTTTGAGTGCTTCCAACCAGACTCCAAGTTAATGCTGGTCTCCAATCACAGTGCACTATCATATTGGGGTGCTACTTTCCAATGGGTCACTTCTTGTGGCTCCCTCCCCCTTTTGTTTATCTTCTGATTTCAGTCGGATGTTCGAACTCTACTTTACCTGTCCATTGGGGTCTTCTGCTCCCATAGAGTTCCAGAAGTGTATAATTCTAATCTCAGGCTGATTTCATGGGTGATCAGAGTTCTTTGGTAGAAAATCAGCTCACTTTAGGGGACCTGTTGAAACAGTGCCTCCTAGTTCTCCAACATCTTGTCTCCCACTCAGTTGCCATCAATTCAAAATACACTGTATGTATGTTATTATAGAAGAATATATATGCTGTTATATATTTATATGAAGCTATATGAGTATCTAATGGCAACCACAAAGCAAAAGTCTATAGTAGATACACAAAAGACAATGAGAAAGGAAGAGAACCTGAGAGGCTGAATCAGCTAAACATCTGACTCTTCAGATTTTGGCTCAGGTCATGATCTCAGGGTCCTGTGATCTACTCCCATATCAGGCTCTGCACTCAGTGGGGAGTCTGCTTGAGGATTTTGCTTCCTCTCCCTCTGCCCCTCCCTCCACATGCCCTCTCTTTCTCTAAAATAAATAAGTGAATCTTTAAAAAATAAAATAAATATTTTTAAATAGACAGTGAGAAAGATTATAAACATAACACTAACAAAAGTCAATAAACCACAAAGAAAGAGATCAAGAGAAGAAGAAAGGAACAGAGAGGGACTACAAAGGTAGCCAGAAAAAAAATCAACAAAATGACAATAAATGCATATGCATCAATGATTACTCTAAAGGTAGACTGAGGGGTGCCTTTGTGGTGCAGTCAGTTAAGTGTCCAACTCTTAGTTTTGGCTCATCATGATCTCTGGGTCCTGAGACCAAACCCCATGTTGGGCTCCATGCTTTGTGGAGTCTGCTTGAGATTCTCTCTCCCTCTGCCTCCCTCCCCCCACGGTGCTTGCTCTCTCTAAAAATAATAAATGATTTTTTTTAAGTGTAGCCTAGGGCACCTGGGTGGCTCAGTCAGTTAAGTGTCTGCCTTTGACTTTGGTCATGATCCCAGGGTCATGATCCCAGGATGGAGTCCTGCATCAGACTGTTTCTCCCTCTGTCCTCCTCCCACTCATTCCATCAGTTTCTTTCTCTCACTCTCAAATATGTAAATAAAATATTTTTTAAAAAGATAGACTAAATTTTCCAATAAAAGACATAGAATGGCTAGATTAATGAAAATAAAAAGACTCATCTATGTATTGCCCACACAGGCTCACTTCAGATCTTAGGGCACACACAGACTGAATGAAGGGGTGAAAACAGATATTTCACACAAATGGAAATGAAAAAGAAACTTGGTGTAACTGTACTTATATTAGACAAAACAGACTTTGAAAAAAAGACTATAATAAAAGTAAATATGGGTATTATGTAATAAAGGGGTCAGCTCAACAAGGTGTGACATTTGTAAATATATGTGCAAACAAAATAGGAGCACATAAATATATAATGCAAATATTGAAGGACTTCAATGGAGAAGCTGAAAGCAATAGAATAGTAGAGGATATTAATATCACACTTACATCAATGAATAGATCATCCAGATGGAAAAAAAATCAGCATTATATAACACATTAAGCAAGAAAAATCTCATAGATAAATACAGAACATTTTATCCCAAAGCAACAAAATACACATTCATCCCTAGTACACCTGGAATATTTGAAAGATAGAATATGTATTAGGTCACAAAGCAAGTTCCAATAAATTACAATTGAAATAATATCAAGCATCTTTCCTAAGCATAATGGAATGAATCTAGAAATCAAATACAGAAAAAAAAATTAGAAAAATTAGGATCAAAAATCTGTGGAGATTTAACAATGTGCTGCTGAAAAACTAATGGGCCAATGTAGAAATCAATCAAGAAATAAAAAATACCACATGAACACAAATGAAAATGAAAATATAATAGTCAAAAACTTATGGGATGTTTGAAAAGCAGTTTTATGAGGAATGAGGCTTATCTCAAGAAACAAGAAAAATCTGAAATAAACAATCTAATTCTATACCTAAAGAATATAGAAAAATAAGAACAAAGCCCAATGTTAGTAAAAGGAAGGAAATAATAAAAGTGAGAGCAGAAATAAACAAAATAGTAACTAAAAAGTCAATAGAAAAATAATGAAACTAGGAGCTCATTCATTGAAAAGATAAAATTAACAAACCTTTAATTAGAATCACAAAAAATAAAGAGGGCTCAAATAAATTCAGAAATAAAAGAGGAGAAATTACAACTGATATCACAAAAATACAAAAGGGCATAAGAAACTACTATGAACAATTATAGCCAAACAAATTGGATGACCTAGAGGAAATGGATAAATTCCTATAAACACACCCTTTCAATATTGAATCAGGAAAAAAAAATAAAAAATCTGAATAGATAACTTACTACTAAGAATATAGAATCAGTAATCAAAAATCAAAATCCAGGATGATACTACTTACCTGGTGAATTCTCTCAAAGATTCAAAGAAAACTTAATATCAATCCTTCTGAAACTCTCCCCCCCAAAAATGAAGAAGATGAAATGTTTCCAAATTCATTTTATGAGGCCAGTTTTATCCTGAAACAAAAACATAAGGAACCCAAAAAAGAAAGTTACAGGTCAATACCCTTGATAAAGATAAATGCAAAAATCCTAAACAAAATATTAGCAAACCAAATTTAACAATAAATTAAAAAGATTATACACTATGACCAAGTGGGATTTAGTCCAATCAATGCGATACACGACATTAACAAAATGAAGGATAAATTAATATAATTATCTCAATAAATAGAGCAAAGGCATTTGATAAAATTCAACATCCATTTATGATAAAAACTTTCAATAAAATGGGTATTGATGGAATGTACTTTAATATAAGAAATGCCATATATGACAAACCCACTACAAACATAATACTCAATGGCAAAATACTGATAGCTTTTTTTTTTCTTTAAGATCAGGATAAAGATGAAAATGTCCATTATCACCACTTTAATTCAACATAGTAATGGAAGTTTTGACCACTTCAATTAGTCAAAAGAGGAAATAAATGTCATCCAAATCAGAAAGGAAAAATTAAAACTGTTATTATTTGAAGATGGCATGAAACCGTTTTCTCTTAGGACTTTTATGGTTTCAGGTCTTATATCTAAGTCTTCAATCAATTTTCAGTTTATTTTATTTTTTCAAGTGTTATGAGCTACTTTTTTCATTTTTTAAAAAGTTTTTATTTAAATTCCACTTAGTTATCATGTAGTGTAATACTATTTTCAGGTGTACATTTTAGTGATTCACTACTTACATATAATACCTGGTGCTTATCACAACATCACAACAAATGAGCCTACCTCTCTTCTGGTAAACATTAGTTTGTTCTCTATAGTTAGGAGTCTGTTTCCTGGTTTGCATCTGTCTCACTTTATTCCCTCTATGCTCTATTTCCCCTATGCTCATTTGTTTTGCTTTTTAAATTCCACATAAGAGTGAAATGATATAATATTTGTCTCTCTCTGACTGACTTACTTCACTTAACATTATATACTCTTCCTCCACCCATGTCATTGCAAATGGACTATTTCCATATTTTGGTTATTGTAGACAATATTTTTATAATCATCCAGGTGCATGAATTCCTTTGAATTAGTATTTTATATTATTTGGGTAAATACCTAGTAATGCAATTTCTGGATCATAGGATAATTCTATTTTTAATTTCTTGAGGAAGCTCCATAATGTTTTCCAGAGTGGTTGCACCAGTTTCCATTCCTACCACCAGTGTAAGAAGGTTCCATATCCCTGCCAATGCCTGTTGTTTCCTGACTTGTTGAATTTAGCCATTCTGACAAGTGTGAGGTGATATCTCATTGTAGTTGTGATTTGTATTTCACACATGTTGAGAGTCTTTTTATGTGTCTACACCTCCCAAAGAACATATCCACTTCAACACTAAAAACTAAATAATTTGAATATAATAATTCGGAAAGGGCATGAATAGATATTTATCCCAAGAAGACATACAAATAGTTAATAGACACACAAAAAGATGTTCAACATCATTAATCACCATGGACATGCAAATCAAAACCAGAATATCAACCTCACAAGGAATAAGAAATGTTGGCAAAGATGTGGTGAAAAAGGAAGGAAACTTCATGCATTGTTGGTGGAAATGGAAATTGGTGAAGCCACTGTGGAAAATAGTATTGAGGTACTTCAAAAATCTAGAAGATAGTAATATCACATGATCCAATAATTCCACTACTGGAGTTTTACCCAAAGAACACAAAAATCATAATTCAAGAGGATATAATATTTTATCTTTTATCAAAAAGATATATTTACCCTTATGTTTATGGCAGCATTATTTACAATAGCCAAGATATGGAAGCAAATTAAGTGTCCTTCCATAGATAAATGGATAAAGAAGATATCTCAGTCATAAAAAAATGAGATCTTGCCATTTTTAACATTGAAGCACCCAGAGGATATGATGCTAAGTGAAGTAAGTCAGACAGGGAAAGACACTCCAAATAACAATAACAATAACAATAATAATAATAAAAAGAAAATAAAAGGAAAAATATATTTCTAGCCAATAACTCTCATGGATATAGATGGGAAAATCCTCAACAAAATATTAGCAAATTTAATCCAACAATATATTAAAAACCACAATAAAGTGGGATTTATTTCTGGGATGCAAGTGTGGTTCAATAGTCACAAAACAATCAATGTGATATGTTACATCAATCAGAGAAAGGATAAACAACATAGGATCATTTCCATAGATGAAGAAAAAATATTTGGAAAAGTACAACATCCATTATAAAAATACTCAGAAAAATAGGTCTAAAGGGAACACATCTCAAAATTATTAAAGGCCTTATATGAAAAACGTACAGCCCAAATAATTTTCAATGGTGAAAAACTGAGAGCTATCCCCCTAGTGTCAGAAAGAAGACATGGATGCCCACTCTCACCACTTTTACTCAACATAGTACTGGAAGTCCTAGCCAGAGCAATTAGACAACACAAAGAAATAAAATGTATCCAGATTGGTAAGGAAGAAGTAAGACTCTCACTATTTGCAGATGGCATGATACCACATATAGAAAACCCTAAACATTCTACCAAAAACTATTAGAACTAATAAATTCAGTAAAGTTGCAGGATACAAAATCAATGTACAGAAATCTGTTGCACACCTATGTACCTAATAAAGCAGCAGCAGAAAGAGAAATTAAGAAAACAATCCCAGGGACACCTGGGTGGCTCAGTTGGTTAAACAGCTGCCTTCGGCTCAGGTCATGATCCCAGTGTCCTGGGATCGAGTCCCACATCGGGCTCCTTGCTCAGCAGGGAGCCTGCTTCTCCCTCTGCCTCTGCCTGCCTCTCTGCCTGCCTCTCTGTCTGCCTGTGCTCTCTCTCTCTAACTAATAAATAAATAAAATCTAAAAAAAAAAAGAAAACAATCCCATTTACAATTGCACCAAAACAATAAAATATCTAGAGTTACACTTAACCAGAGTTGAAATGTCCTCTGAAACCTATATAACACTTAGAAAATAAATTCAAGAGAATTCAAAGAAATGGAAAGATATTCCATGCTCATGTGTTGGAAGAACAAATACTGTTAAACTTCTATATTATCCAAATAAATCTACAGGTTCAAAGAAATACCCATAAAATATCAACAACACTTTTCATGGAACTAGAGCAAACAATCCTAAAATCTGTATGGAAGCATAAAAGGCCTTGACTAGTCTAAGCAATCTTGAAAAAGAAAAGCAAAGCTAGGGGTATCACAATCCCAGTTTTCAAGTGATACTACAAAGCTGTAGTAATCAAAACAGTATGGCACTGGCACAGAAATAGACACATAGTTAAATAGAACAGAATAGAAAACTCAAAAATGAACCCACAGACCTAAAGTCAATTAATCTGTGGCAGAGGAGGAAATAATAGCCAATGAGGAAAAGACAGTCTCTTCAACAAGTGGTGTTGGGAAAGATGGGTAGCCACGTGCAAAAAAAAAAAAAAAAAAAGAGAGAGAGAGAGAGAGAGGGAGAAAAAAAAAAAGAAGAAACTGGACCACTTTCTTACAGCATACATAAAAATAAATTTAAAATGGTTTAAACACCTAAATGTGAAACTTGAAATCATAAAAATCCTAGAAAAATATACAGGCAGTAACTTCTTTGACATCAGCCTTAGCAAATTCTTTATAAAATGTCTCCTGAAGCAAGAGAAACAAAAGCAAAAATAAACAATTTGGACTACATCAAAATAAACAGCTTCTGCAAAATGAAGGAAACAATCAACAAAACTAAAGAAAACCCACAGAATGGGAGAAGGTATTTGTAAATGACATATACAATAAAGTGTTTATAATCAAAATATACAAAGAACTTATAAAAATGAATGCCCAATACACAAGTATTGGCTACCATGTAAAGAAAAGGGAATTTTTGTGCACTGTTGCTGGGAGTGTAAATTGGTATAGTTGCTGTGCAAAACAAGATGGGGTTCCTCAAAACAAATCAAAAATATCTGGCATATCATCCGGCAATCCCACTTATGGATTTATGGGTATATATATATATATATATATATATATATATATATATAAACTGAAATCACTATCTCATAAATATTCTGTACCTACCTCCACGTTCATATATTTGTTGCAATATTATTCACAATAGCCAAGATATGGAAACAACCTAAGAACCTAAGTCTCCAAGGATGGGTGACTGGGAAAAAAAAAAAGAAAGAAATACACACACACACACACACACACACACACACACACACACGTATATAGAGAGAGTTAGATCATCTATCTATCTATATAGAGATATATATAAAATATATATAATTATTTATATATAAACACATAATTAAATATATAATTGATATATTTTAATTTTAGCCATGTAATCGAAATTGTGTCACTTGTGACAACATAGTTGTACACTGAGAGTATTAGGCAAGGTGAAATAAGTCAGAAACACAAATAATATATGCTCTCACTTATATGAGAAAACAAAAAGGACCCATAAAATAAGAGGAGGATGGTGGTTGAAAGGGACTTGAGTTGGGGTTCTGAGGTGGGGAGATCTTGGTCATAGGGTACAAATTAGTTATAATGGGTGTAAGTTCTGGGTATCTAATGTATAGCATGTTGGCTATAGTTAATGATACTGTATTATATGCTTGAAAGTTGCTAAGACAAAGTATCTTAAATGTTCTCCCAACAACAAAAAAATGTGGTAATTATGTGAGGTCTTGGAGGTCATGACCAGCCTTACTGTGCTAATCATTGTATTATATATAAATGCTATTATCACATCATACACCTTAGACTTCCACAATATTATATGTCAATTATATATCAATAAAGTTGATTTAAAAAAAAAGAATTATCAGGAGTGGAAAAAGTGCCTTGAAAACAGCCCAGATAGCCTGAGAAAATAGCAAAGTAAGAGAACCCTGAGCCCACCTCCTCCAATGAATATAACTAGATAACACTCACATCAGTGTAAATACCCAAGAAAACGACCCAAAGACTAGCAGAACAAACTCCACAACTTAGGGTACAGAAGAGGCCTCACTGAAGAAAGTGAAGAGAGAGACAGACAGTTGGAAATAAAATGGACCATGGCAGGTACCTGATGGTTTTGAGAAGGGCAAGAAACAGACTATACACTAGTCAGCAAACACTAGGAAAACAAATCTCCATATCATTTACCTTTGAAACCAAGAGGGAGTAATTTTGGGAGCTCTTACAAACAGCAATACTTAAAGCCTGGAATTATAAACATCAACAGTCTCAGCTCTGGGAAAGCCTGGAGGACAATATGACACTGAGGTTATTCCCTTAAAGAGACAATGTGAGAAACATCCCAGAAGACACAATATAGAAGCAACAGTTTGAAAAACATCTGGGGGCACACAAGAGGGTGAGTTATTCAATCATTTCAGAAAATGTTCTGGAGAGGCAGGGATCAAAGGGAGACACCTGCAGGAACAAAGGAGCTGGCAGGTGCCATCTCCCTCCCCAGCCCACCAGCATAAACACACTGCCACCTATAGAAACTAGTGCAAAGCCAACACTCTCTACCCAAATTGCTTAGAGCAACCCCTGCCCACATGTGTTTTAGCAGATCCACATTTTCCAGTCACTCTTGCCTCAGTCTCTATGCTATGAGTCCCCATCCTCAGGAATATGGCACAAGCCCTAAAAACACAAACTCACCAGTCAACGCATTTTGTGGGGCCTCAGTTCTGGTAGTGGCAGCATCAGGTCTCACTTCACAAGCAGACCAGTGCCAACCTTTTTAAAACACATACTACTCTGGCTGGGACAAAACACTGCCCACAACAGGCAAAGAAAACCTCTGCAGGCAGTTGGACTGAAAGAAAAAGTGACTAGGACATAACAACAGGGCATAGGCAACACTCATATGAGAAACTCCCCAAAGCACTAGATTCTGGGAAAGAAAGGACACTGCATTGCAGAGCACTACTGGATTTCTTCTTCATAATACCATTACCTTCAAGAGCAAGAGATGTATATGACTTTCCTAACACACAGAAACAGACACAGAGACTTGGAAAAAACAAGAAGACAGAGGAATATATTTCATATAAAAGAACAGGAACAAAGCACAGCAAAATACCTAAATGAAATGAATAACATAATATGACTGATAGAGAATTTAAAGTCATAATCATAAAAATACCCATTGGCCTGGAGAACAGTTAAAGACATCAAAGAGATCCTTACCAAAGAGATCAAAAAGAAACAGAGCTAAAGAACACAATAAATGAAATTAAAAAAAATATATGTTATATAAAATAAATAACAGGATAGAGAAAGCACAGGAATGAATTAATAATCTGGAAGACAGTAATGGAAAGCAATCAAGCTAAGCAAGTGAAACCAAAAAGGATTATGCAAATTGAGAATAGATTTAGGGAATTCAGTGACTCCATCCAGCATGATAGCATTCATATTATAGAGATCCCAGAAGAAGAAGGAGCGGAAAAGGACAGAATATTTATTTGAAGAAATAATAGCTGAAAATTTCCCAAATCTGGGGAAGAAAACAGGTATTAAGATCCAGAAAACAGGGGCGCCTGGATGGCTCAGTGGGTTAAAGCCTCTGCCTTTGCCTTCGGCTCAGGTCATGATCTCAGGGTCCTGGGGTCGAGCCCCACATCAGGCTCTCTGCTCTGCAGGGAGCCTGCTTCCCTTCCTCTCTCTCTCTCTCTCTCTGCCTGCCTCTCTGCCTACTTGTGATCTCTCTCTATCAAATGAATAAATAAAATCTTTAAAAAAAGATCCAGAAAACACAGAGACCCCCAAACAAAATCAGCACAAGGAGATACACAACAGAACACATAGTAATTAAAATGGCAAAAGTGGTAGTAAACAAACAAACAACAACAACAACAACAACAAAACATTTAAAAGCATCAAGAGGAAAAAATAAATGAATAAAAGCACCAAGAGAAAAGAGAACTGTTGCATACAAGGGAAACCCCATAAGGCTAGTCATTTTTTTGTTTTTTGTTTTGTTTTGTTTTTCCAGCAGAAACTTTGCAGGTCACTAGGAAGTGTCATGATAAACTCAGTCCTGAAAGGGAAAAATCTGAAGCCAAGAATACACTCTCCAGCAAGGCTATCAATCACAATAGAAGGAGATATAAAGAGTTTCACAAACAAACAAATAAACAAACAAACAAAAAGAAAGAAACAGGAAAAGAAGGAAGGAAGGAGTTCAAGACCACTAAATAAGCCCTCAAGAAATATTTAAAGGAGACTCTTTGAGTGGAAAGGAAAGAACATAATTGAGAGTATGAAAAGTAAAAAATACAAAAGCTGTAGAAATAGAGAAATCTGTATAAGTCAGTAAAAGGATTCACAAAATAAAAGAATAAAAATATGATGCAATATGCCTAAACATGGGAAGAAGAGAAAAGAATGGCTTCAAACTTAAGCACCATCAACTTCATATAGACTATATGCAGAAGTTTTATACAAACCTAAGGGTAACAACAAGTTGAAAACCAGTAACGGGGCATCTGGGTGGCTCAGTCACTCAAGTGTCTGCCTTCAGCTCAGGTCATGATCCCAGGGTCCTGGGATTGAGCCCTGCATCTGGCTCCCTGCTCAGTGAAGAGGCTCCTTCTCCCTCTCCCTCTACCCCTCCCCTGCTCATGTTCTCTCTCTTACTTGCTCTCTTTCCTGATCTCAAATAAGCAAATAAAATCTTTAAAAAATAAATAAATGAAATCCAGTAAGAGATAGTTAAAGAATAAAGAGAAAGGAATCCAAGTATATCACCCAAGTAATACAGGAAACCATGAAGGAACACAAGGGAAGAATGGATCAGAGAAAAACTACAAAATAAGA
The DNA here is from genome assembly GCA_003697995.1 of Taxidea taxus jeffersonii. Lineage (NCBI taxonomy): Eukaryota > Metazoa > Chordata > Mammalia > Carnivora > Mustelidae > Taxidea > Taxidea taxus. Next base: position 32,948 of record ML095852.1, read on the forward strand.
ATAAGAATAAGAATAAGAATAAGAATAAGAATAATAAAGTAAAATAAATAAAAACCCTCCCACAAAACTAGTAACAAAATGCAATAAATACATATATATCAGTAATTACTTTAAATGTAAATGGACTAAACATTCCAATCAAAACACACAGGGTGGCTGAGTTGAACAAAAAACAAGACCAATCTATATGCTTCCTACAAGAGATTCATTTTAGACCAAAATACCACTGCAGATTGAAAGTGAGAGGATGGAGAAACATCTGTCTTGCAAATGGATGTCAAAAGAAAACCAGAGTAGCAATACTTAGTTTGGAGAAAATAGACTTTAAAACAAAGACTGTAACA
>ML095853.1:0-20324 GCA_003697995.1 Taxidea taxus jeffersonii
GGGGTTGGGAGAGAGTGGTGGGGTTACATTATATGTTTAAAAAAAAAGTTTAGGGATGCCTGGGTGGCTCAGTGGGTTAAGCCGCTGCCTTCGGCTCAGGTCGTGATCCCAGGGTCCCGGGATCGAGTCCCACATCGGGCTCTCTGCTGGGCAGGGAGCCTGCTTCTCCCCTCCCCTCTCTGCCTGCCTCTCTGCCTACTTTTGTGTTCTCTGTCTGTCAAATAAATAAATAAAATCTTAAAAAAAAAAGTTTAAAGAAAAAACATAATAAAAAAAAGAAAGGAAACAGATAACTACAACAATGTATTAAGGTGTATGGAAATGCTATGAATTTATTGTAGTTTTCTAAATTTATTTTTGTACTACTTTCATTCTCCTCCACTTTTTTCTATGCATTCATTACTGGGGATACCTTTCTAAAGCATTATGATTTTATTACTATTTTTCCTACCTGTAGGGTAAAACATAAGTAATAAGCATGGCATTCAGGGTCTTGTAAAACCTGGCTGAAGATTAAAATATAGCCCCCAGGTATCCCAATGTTCCAGCCACACCAGAATATCACCATTCCTGAAAAAAATAAGGGAATTCCAAGCCTGTATGTCTTTGCTGAAAGCTCTTTATATTCCACTCCTCAGTCTAAAAACATTTTTCAGGGCTAAAATATCTTCTCATCTGGGATACTCCCCTGAGCTCCTCCAAGCAGAATTAATTACACCTTCCTCTGCAGCTTTTTGCTCCTACCTTGATGTAGTACCTAATATACTGTGTTATGATTAATTTAGATATTCAATTCCTCAACTAAGTACGAGCTTCTTAAAGATATCAGCCATATCTTGACCATATTTATATAACCAGAAACTAGTACCATTTTAGTAAACAAGAAGCATTGAAAAAAAAAGCTTGCTGAACTGAATGAAAGAACTATATTGACAAAGTGTAAATATTATTAAAATTCTATGTGTTAGAAATTAAAACATACTCTAATTTAACAAATTCAAAGCCAGCCTTTCCATTGTTAATGAACATTAACCCTAATATCCATAATTAAATTGCATTTAAGATGCCATGCTCACTCATTGCTGAATATTATATTTAATAATGGTGATTTTATAATTTATGTCTTCTATTTCTATCACTAGCATGAAACATAATTGCTGGCATATGTGTTTCCTTGGTAATACCCATTATTGGTAGCAGATAACAATTAGGACCGATTTTTCTATGGCAAAATCTTAGTGTCAAGTCACTTTACATGATTACACTTTACACAGCCTCTGTCAGAGCTTCTTAAACCCACAGCAACTGTACTCCGGCAACTTTCACTTAATGCCCTCAAATCCTGAGCTAAGAATCAGAAATCACACATATATACACAGAAGTACACATGCATTCATTATTAAGGGCCCATTAGTAAGATAATGTTCTATGTAGACAGTACTGATTTTTGTTATGCTCCCAGCCTGTTTTTTAAATTTCTTTTGTGAATGGGCATGGGGAAAACTCTGTGAAAGAAAGCTGGAAACTGTAACTATTGACAGAACATTATTCTTCCCCATGAAATTACCTTTTGAATCATTTTAATTCTTCAGTATGTAGTTATAATTTCCCTGTTCAAAAATGAGTCTTAGTAAGTTACATTGGAAAAAGAGTAGACACTGTGATTTCTGTATTCAAGTACTAATATCTCATGTTTAAGAAATTGCAACCTATATAAGAATAAGTCATTTTGATATATCACATATCCACATAAAAATGGATAGCCAGGGGTGCCTTGGTGACTCAGATGTTTGAGCACCAACTCTTGGTTTTGGCTTAGGTCATAACCTCAGGGTGGTAGGATTGAGCCCCACAAAGGGTTCCACACTCAGTGCAGAATCTGCTGGAGATTCTTTCTCTTCCTCTCCATCTGCTCCTTCCCACTCTTGTGTGTACTCTGGCTTTCTCTTTCTTTCAAATAGATAAATCAATCATTTTTTTAAAGGATCACCTGATCTTCTGTTTCTGAAAGTATGGTAAAGTGTATACACCAAAAGATTCAAAATGTTGAATATTTTTTGAATAATTTATAACGCACAGATACACCTGGAAGCAAGTTAAGGAAAACTGGAAGGTCAAAAATCTCAGAGAGGTGAACATCAGTGGAGTCAGCTTTGACTTTGAGTGAATATGCTAAAACCAAGTGAATCTGATCATCAGTTTCTAAGGCATTAAGTATGGGGGAATGGAAACCAAGTTCAGGGTCTAATCATAATGGAAAGAGTAAGAGATAACTGCCCTATTAATTCCATAGAACTACAACTCAGTTTATCAGTAAATTAAATTAACTTCTTCATCTCTCAAAGGGCCTAAGAAGAAAACTGCCCATGTAAAACCTTGGTGCTAAATGAGAAGGTAAAAATATTCTCCAAGAATTCCTAGTTATAAGCTAGTCCTCATATCGCCTGAATTCACAGTTCCTTAAGAGTATAAAGCAAAACAAAACAAACACACAAAAACCTTAAGCCAAAATTTTGACATCCTAGATTGGTAGCAATCTACCAAAAGCAAACATGAGTCTCTTCTGAAGAGATTAGCCCTCACAAGAGGCCTTAAAATATCCCACAGAAAAATGTGTAACAAACTGAGGGATGGGAGATGGGTTGAGCCTGATGGTGGGTATTATGGAGGGCATGTATTGCATGGAGCACTGGGTGTGGTGCATCAAAAATGAATTTTGGAACACTGAAAAAAAATAAATTAAATTAAAAAAAGAAACAATAAGCATGTTTAATATGTTTAAAGAAATAGAGTAATTATAATTATGAGATCAATATATTAAAATGACTTAGGAGATCAGAAAAAGAAGAAAATTTCTTAAAATTAAAAAAGTAATACTTAAAATTTTAAATCTCACTGGAGTGGTTTTAGCAACAGATGAAACACAGCTTTCAGAGGGATATTCATGAACTAGAAGATACAGCTGAAGGAATTTTCCAGAATGTATCTCTAAGTGATTAAAGATCAATAGATGGAATATATGAAAGAGGCTAAGAGAAATGTAGCATAGGGTAACAAGTACAATTTCTATGATCCAATTTCCAGAATGTAAGAAAAGGGAGAATGGGACAGAGGCAATATTTGAGAAAGTAATGACTGATAATTTTCCAGTATTCTAGAAATACAAAAATACACAGATTGAGAAAGCTCAAAAAATTCCAAGTAGGATAAATAAAAATAAATCAACACCTATATATTGTGATACAAACTCTTTAACAACAAAGGTAGATAGATGACCTTACAATCAAATACACAAAAAAAGATATTACTTTAAAAATACAAAGTGAAGGGGCACCTGGGTGGCTCAGTGGGTTAATGCCGCTGCCTTCGGCTCAGGTCATGATCCCAGGGTCGTGGGATCGAGCCCCGCATCGGGCTCTCTGCTCTGCGGACAGCCTGCTTCCTCCTCTCTCTCTGCCTCTCTGCCTACTTGTGATTTCTGTCTATCAAATAAATAAATAAAATCTTAAAAAAAAATACAAAGTGAAAACTAACTTATCAAAAGCAATAGAAGTCAAAATTGGGGAATGACATCTTCAGTGTATGGGGAGAAAATAATAGCCTAGAATGTCCAAAAATATTTTTCAAAGAGAGATAAAAATAAAGGTATTTTCAAAAACAAACAAAGGGTGCCTGTGTGGCTCAGCTGGTTGAGCGTGAGGCTTCTCCTTATTTCAGCTCAGGTCATGATCTCAGGATCCTGGGATCCAGCCATAAGTCGGGTTCCAAGATTAGCAGGGAGTCTGTTTGAGGATTCTCTCCTCCCTCTACTCCTCCCCCAGCTTGTGCTCTCTCCAGTCCCCCCAAATAAGTCAATCTTTAAAAAAAGGAGCAAGAGACCCCCACTAAAAGAAATTTTAACATATATATTCCAACAAAGAAAAATGATCCCAGAACAAAGGTTAAAAATATATGATGGCATGTTGAGCAAAGAAAGTGGTAAATATGTGGACAAATCTAAACAAAAAATGACTTCATAAAACAAGTGCAAAAACAATACTAGTTTTGCTAATGATGTGCAGATCCTATGACCCAACAATTTCACTCCCAAGAATATACTTTCAAGGAATTTTTACACAAGATTAGACTAGCATTTCAAAACCAACCGGATATTTCCTCCTCAATGCTGATAACTAGAAAACCAAACCTACTGGTTCCCAAATCCATTCATCATATACCTCTTGGTCTGCTCTTCCTCTTTATTTCTCTACCTTGTTTATTCTGTTAAAAGTATCACCATTTTTCTGGTGATGTAGTCTTAAAATTCTAGTCATATTTATTTCCTCCCTATACCCTATTTACAGTACAGTAATAAGTCCCCTAGTCCACAGATTCTAATGTAAAGGCAGGTGCCATTCTTATTCAGGCCCTTCTAAGATCCCTCAGGCTTCCAAATTTTTCTAGAACTCTAATCTGCATCTCTAAGCCAAGTATTTAAAGATCCTCATAACCCAGTTTAAACATCTGTAACACCATTTTCTGCCATTTGCTTTAAAGGTAACCTCCTTCTGCAATTGTTTGCAGAGAATGACATTATAAATTCCAGGATTTCCAATATACAATTGGCTCCACTGGAAACATCTCTCCCTCCCACCATTTACATTGTTAAAGGCCTGGATTTTACCCATCCATAAAAGTCCAGCTAAATTACTCCACTTTCATGATGTCTTCCACTATCTCCCTAACTTCCCCTTCCTTTATACCTTTAAATGCAGCACAATTTCATTTCAATCCCACCATTAGTTTTGTGCATTGTCTTATTCTTGAACATTAAGCTCCTAGACATAAAGGTCCAAGTCTAACTTAATCATCTCTGTAGATCTCAAAATACTTAGCAAAGTAGCCTTCATGAAGCTCAATAAAAACTGAATTATCAAATAAATTAGCTTAAACAAGCATATGTTCAATAAAGATTATACTGAAGGCCTACAAACTTAGGCATCTAAAATGCCCAGTTTGTCAGCTTTTATTTTTTTAAGATATATTTATGCATTTTTAGAGAGAGAGAAAAATGCATGCTCATGCATGGGGTGGGGGGCAGAAGGAGAGAAGACCCATGAGGTCATGATCTGAGCCAAAACCAAGAATCAGACACTTAACTGCCTGAGCCACCCAAGCACCCCTGGCAGTTTTTATTTCTAACCAAAGCAGCTAATGAGGTAAATGATAAAAAATTAGGTTGGTGCAAGTTTTTCAAAGGCTAGCTCATCTCAGATGAAATGCGGGGAAAATGGTACTTATTTAGCCCAGATCAGTGATAATGATTTTGCTATAGAAATAAGTGATGGAAATGAGGCTGGCTGTGGTTTTCATTTTCCTTCTTGTAGGTAAACTATTGGCTAATTATTGAAATTCCAAATTATCCTTAAAAATATACAGCTATTTAATAGGAATGTCCATCTAATTTGAAGGTTATAGTGTATGCATGTGTGTGTGTGTGTGTGTGTGTGTGTGTGTGTATACATACATATCCCCTAAGCCATTAAAATATCTTTGGAGGGCAGGGAACCAAAAACCAGAAAACAAAGCAGTTATATACCACTAAGACAATTATAAGCCATCAAGATGCAAAGAAATAGACATTACTTGAAATGTTAAACTAGAAAGTATATATCTGTGTCGCCAGATGTATTTGGGGATACTTCAAATTCCAGATTCTGCAAGCATCTGCTAAACATACCCTCAGAATCCACCAAGCCAGCAGCTGTGTGATCTATTCACATATTCCCAATACCACCCGGAAAAATGCAAATTGTACAGCTCTGTTCATAAAAAAATAAATTAAAAAAAAAAAGCCTTGGCTGAATTTCTGCCCTCCCTGTATCATAAAAGTTAACAACCCTGCCAGGGGAGGTTGTGCAATTAAGAATTAAAACTTAATGACTTAAATATTCTAATCTGTCTTTGATATCACCTTAATTATAAGATAGATAGCCAGAAAGGGAGAAATGCATTTTGCTATAAAATTTAAGGTCTCTTTAAATCAATAATAAAAATGAGAATGAAAGTATATTTAACATTCATATTGTTCTAGGTAAACATAAGACCAAAAACTAAATACGGTTTTAAGAATTTATGGAAACTGATACTTTAAAAATACGCATTCTGTAAACCTACAAACCATGTTACCTCCTTCACACCATGAGGGTAAATTCAAAACACAATATGCCAACATAAACTGTTTTAAATTCAGCAAGTAATATTACTGAGATTAATGAATGCACAGATAATGTAAAAAATAAAATAGAAATAAATGCCAAGCTTTCCAAACATGAGGCAAACCAAAGGAAAACAGGCTACAAAAAATTGTAAATCAGGTGGACATATTAAATAGGATCCCAAGGCAATGATCTAGTTTAATGTAATACAAACAACATAACAAAGTTCTTCTGTTCCCTTAAGCTAAGTGAATGTCTTTGTATGGTTTTACAAACCTGACACATTTGAATAAAGTTCAAAGATAACTCCAGTTTCAATGTTTGTAAGAATATTTCCTTTCCAGAGAGGGAAAAAAATCATTTCTTGTATGTTGTTAATGATTCACATAGACTGGGTGAATCTAAAAGAAATTCTTTGGATATACCCTCATAATAATGGTAATGAGCCAAGTGAGAATACATTATTCATTAAATAAGAGGCAATAAAAGGAAGAGATGAATCAAAAAAGAAGTACTGGTTAAAAAAAATACCCAGTTTGGAGATGTCAAGAAAATGTTTCAAAAAGTAAGCATTTGATTATCGCTGTCATAGAGGATGGGGAAATGGTATACCATGAACTCCAAGATATGTTTGAGAGGAAACTTAATAGACCATCATATGGGATTTTAAGAAAAATATATTTGAGGAAAAGAGATAAAGTGTCTCTGCTCTCACTACCAGATACAGCACTGATAATATCATCATGTTATATACCTTAAGTTCTGACCTCATGTCTTAGAAAACTACTGAGTAGTATATCTGATAAGCTGCTGTAACGCAGTTTGGTAGTGAGGAAGCAAACTCTATTACCAACTTCACCGGAAACACCAGTAATTCAAGTAACTTAAGAAACAGAGCTTCCTACACAGTGCCTTGCATATTGTAAAAATGCAACTAATGTGTAATAGAAAGTATCTAAGTGCGTTAACTAGGTTTCTATTGCTGTACTTCAGTGGATTCTGATTTCTAGAAAGGTCAGTTAATATAAAGGTGAAGTAATGCAAGAGTGATGGAAAAAAAATTAGGTTCTTAGGAGGAAGATGGGAATTAAATAGTGTGATTTCAGAAAATAAAATAGGGGGCGCCTAGGTGGCTCAGTCAGTTAAGCACCTTCAGTTAAGCTTCTGCCTCCAGCACAGGTCATGATTCCAGGGTCTTGGGATCGAGCTCCATGTCAGGCTCTCTGCTTAGTGGGGAGCCTGCTTCTCCCTCTCTCTCTGCCTGTCACTCTGCCTACTTGTGCTGTCTCTTTCTCTGTGTCAATAAAGTCTTGAAAAAGGAAAGAAAAGAAAATAGGACAGTGTATTTTGAGAAAATAGGAGATCTGAATTGAATTTTGAATTGAATTACTCAATTTATTGAATATGTAGGAGTTTGCAACATCAAATTTTACTTCCCAACTACAAAAAAAATGTTCAAAAAAGCCAAATAACTATTTATACATAGAAAAACTATGAAAACCCATAATCTGAGAGGTTCAAAATCAGTTTTGTCCATTTATAGTAAGTACTCCAGAATGGATTTTTACAGCTATTGTTTAACTTCAACTTTTAGAGGTGGAAACAAATTCTGTTTTTTCACTAAAATCTCTTGTCTAAGTCTGTTTTAATTTTAATTTATTGTTTTATTAACAAAGTCACTAAAACAATTCAAACAGAGTCTTAATATATGGCCATTGCATAAGTTAACAGTATTTTCTTTGTTAGGGCAGGTAAGTATTGGTAAGTATTTGCTAATTTGTCACCTTACTATTATTTTTGAAAATTAAACTTATTAATTATAATTAGGCTACCCACATATGGGTCTGAAATGATTTCATACCTCTATCACAAAAAATAAGACTTATAAAAGTAAAATCCCATTACTTGGCTAAAAATGTTATAACCTTATCATATTTTTAACATTCTACATTATGTTAATTTAAAAGTAACTTGTTTTTTCTTCTATTTCAGTAGCAAGGAAACATACCCACCATCAAGATATTGATGTGTCATAAAATGCCCCACTGAAGGAACTAAGTTTCTTAGAGAAATAGCTGAGTCCAGCGCTATGGAAGGGTAGGTACAAGATGAAATAAAAATATTTTTATATCAGAAAGTAAGGTAGTACTAAAAAGAAAAGGGAGAGATATGCCAGAAAGATAGCTAGAAGAGACTCTCTCTGATGAAATCTGGGAAAAATTGATCACTGAAATAATTCAGTAATAAATTATAAACCACTGCACAACAGGAACTTGAAAGTCCATTCTGATAATAAATCAATCAATAAGCAGACAGATCAATAGATAAATAAATCAATAGATGAGAAATGAGAGGTCTTGTTTATAGCAGAATATGGAGAGTTGTGTGGAGTACTAAATTTGGAAAATCATTTTGCAACCATTACGGTAAATATTGGATAATCTTCAGGAACATTTTTATAAGAAGTAGGATATCTGTTTTGAAGTGTCTCCATACAGACTGCTTATTCATTTCAAGTGAAAAATAGTAATTACACACTGAAAAATTGTAGAATACCTTGACTAAGTGATCTAAATTAACATCACCAATGACAGGCAGACAGATATTGTGTCCCTCCAGATGTGATATCTAATTCAGTATCAACTATCTACAATTATAGCCAAAATGCGTATCTTGATTCTAATCATGAAGAAATATTAGACATACATTAGATAAAAACATTCCATTACAGAAAAAGAGATTTACGTTGTTTAAAACTAGGCTGTGGAAATATTCTAGATTAAGGAAGGTTGAAGAAAAGAAATCAGTGACAAAGATGAGGATGAGGCAAAGTGAAACAGCAAGAAAGAGACTTGTGGGGGCGGGGCAGGGGGAGGCAGGGAGAAAGTTGTCAAGGGTAGGTGAATCTGGATAAAAATACATATAAAAGTGTTCTCTGGAGTACTCTTATTCTTGTAATTTCTGGAAGTTTGAAATGATTTCCAAATAAAAACCTAAAATATAACCTATATTTTCTTGCATGCACTGTTGGTGGGAATGCAAACTGGTCCATACATTCTGGAAAACAGTATACAGATTCCTCAAAAAGTTAAAAATAGAAATGATCCAGCAATTACACTTCTGGGTATTTATCCAAATATAAAAATATCAACTCAAAGGGATACATGCACCCTTATGTTTATAGCAGCAAAATTTACAATAGACCAGATATGGAAGCAGCCAAAGTAGACATCAATTGACACATGGTTAAAGAAGATGCAGTATATATACACAATGGAATATTATTCCATCATAAAAAAAAGAAATCTTGCTATTTACAACATGGATAGCTCTAAATAGTGAAATGCTAAGCAAAATAAACTAGTCAGAAAAATACAAATGTCATATGAATTCATTCATACATGGCATTTAAGAAACAAAATAGACAAACAAAAGGGAAATAAAAGAGACAAACCCAAAACAGACTCTATATAGAGAACAGATGTTTACCAGATGGGAGGTGGTGGGGGGATGTGTGAAATAGATGAAGAGGATTAAGGGTACACTTATCTTGATGAGCACTGAGAAATATATGGAATTGCTGAATCATTATATTTTACACCTAAAACTAATACAACACTATGTTAACTACAGTAGAATTAAAGTAAAAAAAAACTTCATTATATTCATAGTTATGCATCATTAATGTTTTTCTACCTAAACTGTCCTCATTAAATATACCACCCAAACTAGATAAACACAAGGAACCCATTTTCATTTGGCTACCTCTAACAATGTATGATGTGCTTTTCATTCACTCCTTGGTTTATAAGCTAACTGCTTTGCCGATATTTAAATTTCATAATATCCTTGTAAGATAAATAGGTAGTCACTATAATAATCCAGCTATACCATTTTTTTTCCATTTTATCTTCATATTTCTTAGTCACTCACCCTCATTTACTAAGGACTTTACCAAGTTACATAGTTTTTTTTGTCTGCTCTAACTTCTGTTGTTTTCATGGACTTCACCATCCAAGTTCAAAATCTACCTAGTCTCTCAATTTCATGTCTATTCTTTCCCAAATTGAGACAAAGCTACTCAACACTATGGTCATATTCTGGGCTCCAAAAATAACTCAACCTCCCAAATCCCAATTCAATCACAATATCTGATGACATTTTCTCCTATAGTTCCAGCTGAATTAATCAATTAACCCTGACGAATCAATCTTTATTGTAAATACCAGTCCTTTGATTCATAATCCATCATTCCTCTCCTGTCCTCACTTCCTTCTCCAACTATTTTAAATTTCATGGCCAAATAAATATTATTAGGCATTTGTAATCACTATTTAATATATCATATACATTTTTTCCTTAATGCTTCTAATGCATTTTCAGGGCCTGCATTTGCATAGCTAAGAATTTCTTCTTTTTTTTAAGATTTTATTTATTTATCTGACAGAGAGAAAGACACAGTGAGAGAGGGAACACAAGCAGGGAGCCCAATGCGGGGCTCGATCCCAGGATTCTGGGATCACCACTAACCAACTGAGCCACCCAGGCGCCCCACATAGCTAAGAATTTCTGGAAAAATAATATAACTGGGAAGAGTTATATCATTCAAAAGTAATGATCATTACTTTCAAATGAACATTCTATATTGTCCAGCAATGATGGCAACACTTCATCAATAATCATTTCAAATTTTCTTATATGATCTAGTCCTCATCAAACCAACCCATACTGTTAGCTAAACTGTCAACCCTGCTACCTAACTCATGAAAAAATTGAAATCATCAAATGGCAACATCCTAATCATGCCACCAGCAAGCAGAACTGCACTTGCACCATCTTTTTCTTCTTTCCTATTACAAAAGAGAAAAAAGATTATCCTATAACAGTAAGTTCTTCCACATACGAAGCTACTTTCTCTCTCTTTTTTTCCACCTTTTATGTACTAATTTCAATTTTGTATCTCCAAAATTCCTTCCCAACTCTATTATTCCCCTCAGCACTCAAAGATATTTTACCATTTTCCACCTTCATAAAACAAAATAAAATAAAAGTAAAACCCCCTAATGCCATCCCTATACCACAGATACCACCCTCTCTGTGCCCTTCCAGAGCCAAACTTCTTAAGAGCTTTCTATCCACAGTGCATATATTATCTCTTACTTCACTCTTCAATTCATGCCAACATGGCACCTAGGTAAACTCTCCTGTGAAGCTTCTTAAGGCCATCAATGACCTCAATGTTGCCAACTCAGTGAATGTTTCATAGTTATCCTTCCTATCTCTCAGATTTTATCCTACTTCTTGAAATACTTTCTTATCTTGGTTCTATAAAAGCACACTGTTCTACTTTTTTCTAGCCATATTTCCCTTGATTTGCTTTTTTTTTTTCTAGCCATATTTCCCTTGATTTGCTTTGCTGAATCTGTCTTTTTCCCAATCTCTAACTGATATAATACACCAGGGCTTAGTCCCATGTTTCCTTTTCCTCCATGTATACACATTCACAAAGTGATTTTATTCAGACTTATTACTTTAAAATTTTAATGTATGTGACAATGATCTCAAACTTACAACTTTAGGTATAACTAATTTCTGGAATTCCACACTCAAGTCCAGCTAGTTACCTGACATCATCACTATGATTTGTCTACAAGGTATCTCAAACATGACATGGCCAAATCAAAACTTCTTACTTCTCCCCCTGACACTACCCAAGTCTTTCCCTTCTCAGTAAATGGCACCATCATCCAGTTGTTCCAGCCAAACAATTAGGAGTCTTTCTTCATTTCTTTTTGTCTTTTATACCAAACAGCCAATCTATCAGCAAGACTTGCTGACTCCATCCCCAAAACGTATCTCAAAATCAACCAAAGCACTGAACAAAGCAAACTGAGAAAGAATGGGCTGGGGAAGAAGGAGGAAATTCAGGAGAATGTGAACTCATGCAAGCCAGTATATAAATTTCCTCTATAATAGCAGAAGTAGTCAAATGTATCAAATTGCTGCTGAGAGGATAAAACAATAATTGAGAAGCAAATACAGAAGGACATTAGTGACCTTGAGAAGAGCAGACCCTATTGGGATGAAAGTTTATTTGGAGTTGACTGAAGAGAGATGAGAATGTAAAGATAGCAACTAATAGAGAACACTTTCAAAGAGGTTTTCTCTCTGGCAAGGAAAGATATGGGGAATAGAGAGGGCTATGTGGCTGAGAGTGGGGTTTTTTTGCCCCCCCCCAGAGAAGAGATACTAGCACACGATCGTATGCATATGCTTCTAAAAATGATCAATTTGCAAAGAAAATAATATAAATATAGCATGAAGAAAAAAGATAAATCACTAAAGGGATACTCTTCCATAGGTGCAGAGACTCTTTTTATCCACAGTATGTGCAGGGCAATTTGATAGATTTCCCAGGGAAAGATGAAGGCACTGTTCATTGAGTGCTTCTATGAGGTAGGCCATTGGAATGCATGCACCCTGTATGTCTATATGTATCTGTAGGATATATGCCTTGGGGACTGAGGGTAGGGCATTAAAAAAGTTGAACAAAAGAAAAGGTATGAATTAGCTGTGTTAAAGGGAAGGTACTAGGAAATGTAAAAGATAGTACTGAGTGTCTAATTTGTCAGGTGTAGGATCTAGGGGCACCTGGGTGGCTCAGTGGGTTAAGCCTCTGCCTTCAGCTTGGTCTCAGGGTCCTGGAATCGAGCTCCACATCGGGCTCTCTGCTCAGCGGGGAGCCTGCTTCCCCCGCCCTCTCTGCCTGCCTCTCTGCCTACTTGTGATCTCTCTCTCTGTCAAATAAATAAAATCTTTAAAAAAAGTGTAGGATTTAACCAAAACAATTCTATTTCACACACACACACAACCGGTTTCATGTTTTTTTTTTCTTTTACTGCAAAATTTCAGTTTCTTATTATACTGCAAAGTATTTTTGGAAGATAAAACATTACATATTTTCTTTGTTATATACCCAAATAGAAACCACTACTGTAACAGTTCACAAATGGCACACTTGTACACAAACAAGTTATTCATTTTTCTTTATATAGATCTATTTTATATACAGATGTCACAAATTATTTTGAAAATGTAGAAGCATGCAATTAATATATCACTGCGGTAAAAACTATGCCCATTTCAAATATGATTCTATTATTCTGTGGTTTACCATAACATGATCTGAAAGCATGGTGTCTTAATGTCATGAATAGTCATTTAAAATTTTATCAAGTAAGAAAGTTGCATTTACAATAACAGCAGCATTGGCTGAAATTGTTTAACTTCCTTTTAGCATTTTAATTGAGCTTTCTAAATTCAAATTAGGGAAACAAAGTCTTTGCTCACTAGAAGGTAAGTAGATTTTTTTTTCGTTTTTTTAGAGAGAGACAGAGAGATCACTAGCAGGAGGAGGAAAAGAGGGAGAAGGAGAGAGAGAATCCCAAGCAGACTCCACATTGAGCATGGAATCCAATGTGGGACTTGATCCCAGGACCCTGAGATATTGACCAGGGCCAAAATCAGGAGTTAGATGCTAAACCAACTTAGCCACCCAGGTGCCCCGATTTTTCTTTTTTTTTTTGACATCTCAATTGTATTAGTAGTGTTAGTTTATTGGAAGTATATTTACATATAAAATTCATACATGGCCTTCAAAATACTTTATAAATATAAAAAGCATACCTGCAATTTCCTTCTAGTAAATCTCTATGTTACCATTAAAATTACCCTCTTGGAAAAGGTAAAGTATTACTATTTTTATATAAAAAAGTAAACTGGTATTCCGTACAACTGACTTCCTAAACAGAAAAAAAGTGAATATCATCAGAATCTACTAAGTCTCACCCCACTATTTAAATACAAAATAAATCTATGAAACATAAAACATCCCAAGCTATAAAACTCCCTCTGTTTTGGCCTTTCATTTTTTTTTCCTCCATTTTATAGGGCAACTAAAACACTGCAAGGCTAAGGAGCAGAAGGGAGTTTTCAAAATCCTCACTCTCTGTCAAGCAGAGATAGCATAAGAGCTCCAGAGATAAAGCCTTTTGTAAAAATTGACTCATGCTAGGTTGTCTACATTTGAAATGCTGAAAATGGTGAAGCTTGCTCAGATTCTAAAAAAGGTATTCACTCATTTGAAATACTGCTAATAAGGAAAAGAGCTCTAATGTAAGAATTGTATATATAAATTTATGAACTTTATTATCAAAAACAATGTCCATTTTTTTGGTCAGCTTTTACTCTGCATACTACAAAAAATCACATTTTAAATGTCTAAATGGGAAAAAAAAGTCTAAATGGGTAACTTGAAGTATTAGAATTTATTTCTAGGTATTTTAATGTATAGATATTGCCAGACATGTAGGCTTTAAAATCCAAACTTCAAGGTTGTTTTAAAAATAAAAGCAAACATGTAAGGATTTTATACCTACCTAAAAGTAGCTGGTTAAAATATTGATTGTTTTGATGTATTTTAACCAACTATAGTGAATTCCAAATTAGCAGTGTTTGTCAATATAAACTTGCTTAAATTTAGTTTCAATGTCAACTTAAGTAGCAAAGAAAAAAAAAAAAAGTTGATGAGAAGCAATGGTTTCTATAGTGATTATAATTGTTTCATTTATTTTATTGTTATGGAACTTTCAAAGCTGAAGTTACCTCACAAAACAGAAATGAATACAAATAGTATTTTAGCCATTAAGGTTAACACACACACACAGAGTTGGTATTATGATACTAAAACTCAAAAGACCAACCATTCTTATTTAAAATGTAATGTAGTTAAAGCAATTTTTATTACACTTTTTCTTTCAATGACTGACTTATTTGTGGATTTTATGACATTACCAATCATCTGGTATTTACTCAAAGAAAACATAAATCAGAAGCCTGAGTGGGAGAAAATAAAGTACTAGCTTCCTAACTCAAATAGAAATAGGACTGTTGTTCCACATTTAATAGGAAATTTTTCCAAAACACAGCCAATAGCCATGAAAGAAAATTCTCCCATGTTCAATAAATTGATCTTAAAAAATCAGAAATGTATTCACAGATCAAGAAGAACTCCAACCTGATTTATACAACAGTCATTATAATCACAATGAATTATAAGTCCTGATGAATGGTAATGTTTTCCATGTACATTATTCTATTTAAACACATTAACAACCCTATGAGACAGATATTAACATGACTGAAGAAACTGAGATTGAGAGAGATTAATATACTTTGCCCTGGATGCATTGTAGCTAAGGTTTAAACTCAGATTTCTTAACTACAAATCATAAGCTCTCAATTATTTTCTTAAAAACAAAAAGTGCTGGAGTGGGGAGGGGTGAAAGGGATGGGGTGGCTGGGTGATGAACACTGGGGAGGGTATGTGCTATGGTGAGTACTGTGAACTGTGTAAGACTGTTGAGTCACAGACCTGTACACCTGAAACAAATAATACCTTATTTGTTAATAAAAAAATAAATAAAACTCACTAGGTTACAAAAAAATGAACAAAAAACAACTAGTCTCTGTAAGAGCAATATCAACAGATTATGTAAGAATTTACCAAGGAAATATGCTAATGCCTAGCCAGAAAGCATCATGGCCAGCTAGTCAATGTATAATCTTAAAACTAAAGAGAAAAAGTGGAGGAAGATGGCAGAGCAATAGACAGACTCTGGGATCATCTCATCCCATGAACACAACTAGAACACCATCAAATCATCCTAAATATCCCAAAAATCAACCTGAAAAACTAAAAGAACAAACTCCACAGCCAAAAGGAAAGAAGAGGTCACATCAAAGAATGTAGCAAGTGCAGAGACATGGTTTAGGGGAGAAATAAGTCACAGATACTGTAGAAGGAGGGGAGAGTCCTAGTCGCTGAGAAGGGTGAGAGAGTCAGAAACACACAGGAATGTACAAGAAGAACATTTCACCAAAGACACTGGCATGCAAAACAAGAAGGGCTGCATTTTCTGAGCTCTTGCAACCATCAGGCCTCACTGGAATAGAGCCCAGAGAGCACAGTGCTGTTCCTGGAGAGAACACAAGCAAAAAACCTAGAGGCAGAGAGTGTGGAAGGCAGCATTCACTGAGAACAATCTCTGGGAAGAAAGGAGCACACTAGTACCCTCTTAACCCCCCACCTCTCACCATAAACATGGAAACACCTGTCAGTAGCAGTGTGGTGCCTATATTGGCTGCCTAACTGGTTTACACTAAGCTCCACCACAATTCACACAGGCAGAACGGACCCTCTTAGTCAAAAAAGCCTCAGTACCAGAAAATGGGCTCCTCACCCAGAAATCACCAGCAAAAACCCTGTCCACACCATGGTTTCCAAAGACTTCTACAGGGCCTTAGTTCTGTCAGAAGTAGTGTTGAGTCTCATTTCACAAGCTGGCCAGAGCACACCTAGATAAACCACACCACATTAATGACAACAGACCAAACACTGCACCCATCAGGCAAGGAGAGCTTCTGCAGTGCAGTGCCTAAAATGGCTGCCTAACTGGCTTACACCTAACTGGCTCCCTGCTCAGCAGGAAGTGTGCTTCTCCCTCTGTCTGAAGGTTAGAGCACCAAAACACAACCGCAGTGTACAGGCAGCACACAGAGACACTCCTTGAAGCTCCCAGCCCTGGATACTACATGAGCTCTTCTTCATTAGGCCATAACCTTCATGATCAGGAGACATAAATGGCTTTACTAACAGAGAAGTAGTCAGAGACATAGACAAAATGAGAGAACAGGGACGCCTGGGTGGCTCAGTTGGTTAAGTAGCTGCCTTCGGCTCGGGTCATGATCCCAGCATCCTGGGATCGAGTCCCGCATAGGGCTCCTTGCTTGGCAGGGAGCCTGCTTCTCCCTCTGCCTCTGCCTGCCACTCTGTCTGCCTGTGCTTGCTTGCTCTCTCTCCCTCTCTCTCTGTCAAATAAATAAATAAATAAAATCTTTAAAAAAAAATGAGAGAACAGATGAATTTATTCCGAGGAAAGAACAAGATACGGCCAGAGATCTAAGTGAAACATATATAAGTAACATGCTTGATGGAGAATTTCAAGCAACAAAAATAAGGATATACACTAGGCACGAGAAAGGAAGATATTGGTGAGAAAAACCTTAACACAGAGATAAAAGAGTTAAAAAAAATCAATCAGAGATGACGAATGCAATAAACAGGATCGGAAATAGGCTCGACATAATAAACAACAATCTGGAAGAAGCAGAGGAATGAATGACCTAGAACAAAGTAATGAAAAATTAAGAAGTTTAGCAAAAGGGAGAAAGAAGAATTATAAAAGAACAAACTTAGGGAACTCTGTGACTCCATCAAACATAATTAACACCTGTATTATAGGAGTCCCAGAGAAGAGAGGATAAAGGGGTAAGAAAATTTGTTTCAAGAAATGAAAGAGAAAAACTCCAGACACAATAAGAAAACAGTTATAAAATGGCAACCTTTCCATATATATCTTTAAATAATTACTTTGAATGCAAATGGACTAAATGCCCCAATTAAAAGATGTAGTGTGTCAGAATAGGAAAAAGTAAAAAAAGGACCAATCTATATGCTACCTACCAGAGACTCATTTCAGACCAAAGGACATGGGCAGACTGAAAGTTAGTGGATGGAGAAGTATTTATCACACAAATGGATGTCAACAGAATGCCAGAGTAGCAAAACATATATTGGAAAAATTAGACATTAAAAAAAGACTGTAACAATGGAAAAAGAATGGCATTATATCATAGTAAATTTAAAAAACCCAATAAGATCTAAGAACTGTAAATATTTATATATCTAACATGGGAACACACAAATATATAAAAGAACTAATAACAAATATCAAGGAACTCATTGATAATAATACAATAGCAAGGGACTTAAATGCCCTACTTACATCAATTGACAGGTAATCTAAACAGAAAATCAACAAGGAAACAATGGCTTTACTGGACCAGATGGACTTCACAGATATATACAAAACATTTAATCCTAAAACAGCAGAGTACACATGCTTTTCAAGTGCATATGAGACATTCTCCAGAAAAGAACACACCACAAATCAGACTTCACTAAATACAAAAAGACTGAAACCATACAATACAAACTTTTCTAACCACAACACTAATAAACTAGATGTCAACCAAAAGAAAAAACTGGAAAGACCATAAATACATGGAGATTAAAAGACACGCTACCAAAGAATGAATGGGTCAACTAGGAAATCAAAGAAAAATAAAAAATATATGGAACACTACTTAAAGACTAATGATGGACTGTATGGTGACTAATGTAATTTTCATAAAAAATTATGAAAAAAATACACGGAGACAAACTAAATTGAAAACACAATGGTCCAAATTCTTTTCAAAGCAGCAAAAGTGGTCCTAAGAGGGAAGTATAAAGCAACACAGGAGTACCTCAAGAAATAAAACAATACTAAATAAACAAATCACTCTTAAGAGAGGAGAAACAACAACAACCTACACCACAAAATACAAGCAATTATAAGAGAAAATTATGAAAAATGATACACCAACAAAGTGGACAACCTGCAAGAAATTGATGAATTCCCAGAAATGCATATACTACTAAAACTGAAGCAGGATGAAATAAAACTTGAACAGACCTATATCCAGCAAGAAATTGAATCAGTAATCAAAATTTTACAACAAAAAAATGCCCAGGGATAGATGCCTTCCCAGGGGAATTCTACCAAACAGTTTAAGAAGAGTTAATACCCATTTTTCTCAAACTATTCCAAAAATCAGAAAGGGCAGAAAACTGGAAAACTCATTCTATGAGGTAAGCATTACCAAGAAACCAAAACCAGATATAGGCTCTACAAACAAAGACAACTACAGGCCAATATCCCTGATGAACATGGATGCAGAAATTCCCAATAAAATACTACCTAAGCAAATCCAAAAATACACTGGAAAAAAATTGTTCACATGATCAAATGGGATATATCCCTGAATTTTAAGCATGGTTCCACATCCACAAATAAAACAATATAATACACCACATTAATAAAAGAAAGGATAAGAACCATATGATCTTTTCAAAAGATATAGAAAAAGTATTTGACAAAAAAAACCAGCATCCATTCTTGATAAACACAGTCAATAATGGAGGGATAGAGGGAACAGATTTCAACGTCATAAAGGTTATATACAAAAGACTCACAGCTAATATCATCCTCAATTTGGAATTACTGACAGGTTTTCTTCTACCATCAGGAATAAAACAGGGATGTCCACTCTCATCACTTTTAACATAATACTGGAAGTTGTAGCCACAGCAGGCAGATGAAAGAAATAAAGGGCATCCAAATCAGGGAAGAAGAAGTCAAACTTTCACTATGCTTGATGATAAGATACTCTCTATAGAAAACCTCAAAGACTCCATCAAAAAACTACTAGAATGGATGCACGAATTCACTATTGTTGCAGGATACAAAATCGACATAGAAAAATCTGTAGCATTTCCATACACCAATAATGAAGCAGCAAAAGCGAAATCAGAATTACACAAAGAACAATAATACACCTAAGAATAAACTGAACATTACACAAAGAAATGGAAATATGTTTCATTCTCATTGATTGGAAGAACAAATATTGTTAAAATGTTTACCACCCAAAACTATCTACACATTTAATGCAATCCCTATCAAAATGTCACCAGCATTTTTCACAGAACTAGAATAATGAATACCAATATTTGTATGGAACGAAAAAGAATGCCAAATAGTCAAAGCAACATTGAAAAAGAAAAGCAGAACTGGAGGCATCACTATTCCACACTTCAAGTTCTATTAAAAAATTGTAGTGATCAAATGAATGGTACTGGCACAAAAACAGACACATAGGTCAATAGAACAGAATACTAGAGCCAAAAATGAACCCACAATTATATGGTCAATTAATCTTTTGACAAAGCAGGAAAGAATATCCAATGAAGAAAAGACAGCCTCTTCAACAAACGGTGTTAGGAAAACTTGACAACATGCAAAAGAATGAAACTAGACCAGTTACTTACACCACACACATACACACACACATAAACACACACACACACACACACACACACACACACACACACACACACACACA
>ML095853.1:20334-48773 GCA_003697995.1 Taxidea taxus jeffersonii
ACACACACACACACACACACACACACACACACACACACACACACACAATTCTTAATGAATTAAAGACCTAAATGTGAGTCCTGAAACCATGAAAATCCTAGAGGAGTACACAGGCAGTAATCTCTTTGACATTGGCCATAGCAACTTCTTTCTAGGTATGTCTCCTGATGCAAAGGGAAAAAAGCAAAAGTAAAGTATTGTGACTTCATCAAAATAAAAAGCATCTGAAAAGCAAAGGAAATAATCAACAATTCTAAAAGCCAATCTACAGAAGGGAGATGTTATTTACAAATGCCATACCTGACAAGGAGTTAGTATATAAAATATATAAAGGACTTATGAACCTAAAAGTCCAAAAAATGAAAAATCCTATTAAAGATGGGTAGAAGGTATCAATAGCCAGTTTAACAAAGACAGCATACAGATGACCAACAGACTCAAGAAAATAACATCAGTGATGATCACGGAAATACAAATCAAAACTATAATGAGTTAACATCTCACAACAGAATGGGTAAAATTAACAAGTGAGGAAATGACAGATGTTGGCAAGGGTGCAGAGAAAGGGGAACCCTCTTACTGTTGCAGGGGATGCAAACTGGTACACCACTGTGGAAAACAGTACAGAGGTTCCCAAAAAGTTAAAAATAGACCTACCCTACCATCTAACAATTGCACTACTAGGTATTTACCCAAAGGATACAAAATTATTAATTCAAAGGGATACATACACTCCTATATCTAAAGCAGCATTATCTACAATAGCCAAATTATGTTAACAGTCCATGTGTCCATGGACTGATAAGTAGATAAATAAGAAAGAGAGAGAGGAGAGAGAGAGAGAATGTGTTTGTGTGTGTGTGTGTCTGTGTATGATGAAACAGTCCAAAGCCAAAAAACAGAATGACATCCTGCCATTCGCTGTGACATGGATAGAGCTATAGAATATTATGCTAAGCAAAATAAGTCAGTCAGCCATACATCATCTGTATGTTGTCTTTGTAAATAACATATGATTTCATACATATGTCGACTAAGAAACAAAAGAAATGACCAAAGGGGGGGGAAATGAGAGAGATAAGTAAACCAAGAAAAAGACTCAACTGTACAGAACAAACTGTACTGATAATATTACAGGGGGAGGTAGATGAGAGGATGGGTTAAATAAGTGATGGGAATTAATGAATACTCTTGTTATGAGCACTGTGTGCAGCATAGAAGTGAGGAATCCTTAAATTCTACACCTGAAACTATTATACTGTATGCTAACTAACTGGGATTTAAGTAAAAATTTTAAAAATTAAAGGATGATTGAACAAGAAAAGAAAATGGATTTAACTCAGTTCTGTAATAATATTCTTCATTTCTGTTGTCATGTATGTAGGTATGCACATCTGAATTTATTATTTCTTTTTTTAAATTTTTATTTATTTATTTGACAGAGATCACAAGTAGGGAGAGAGGCAGGCAGAGAGAGAGGGGGAAGCAGGCTCCCCACTGAGCAGAGAGCCCGATGTGGGGCTCAATCCCAGGACCCTGAGATCATGACCCGAGCCGAAGGCAGAGGCTTTAACCCACTGAGCCACCCAGGTGCCCCGTGAATTTATTTCTAATACTTTGTTCCAGTAACAGAAATGATCTGCCCATTCACTGCTGACCCACCACAGGGGATATAAATATTATAAATCCTTTCCATTAATTGATAGATTTATTGCAAAAATTTATTAAGATGAAGTTTATTAAGTCAAAACTTCCAATTAGCTTACTTTCACAAAATCAATAAATAGTTACAAAGAAAAATAGTCCCTTTTCAAACTTCTCCACTAACATTTTTTTTTTGAAGATTTTATTTATTTATTTAACAGAGAGAGATCACAAGTAGGCAGAGAGGCAGGCAGAGAGAGAGGAGGAAGCAGGCTCCCCGCTGAGCAGAGAGCCCGATGCTGGGCTCCATCCGAGGACCCTAGGATCATTCCTGAGCTGAAGGCAGAGGCTTTAACACACTGAGCCACCCAGGCGCCCCCTCCACTAACATTTAATAGGGAAGATATGAAGTGATATCTATAACAAAGAGAGAAATGCCCACAAAACACCACTTTTTAAAACAGTCCCATACCCCATTTCCTTGCAAATAAATATCTGACCCATAACTGGAAGATGCCAACCCTGTCTGAACTTAGGAAAACCCTTCATAATCAGGAATCTTAAATGAAAAGTTAATTAATAGACCATTCTCTCAGCCTAGGGTTCCCTTATAAAACCTTTCACAGGCAGTGCCTAATTTCATCCGTCGAGATGCATAGATTGGTAATTTGCTTTAGCAGCTACCAGAGTGTCTTTACATTAAAAGCACTAAATAAATAGTTACTGGAGAAATGTATGGTTGAAGTAAGTGAATGAATGAATATATAAACTAAAGGAGAGATGACTACTTTATCATCAAAGGAGAAGTTAAATAACAGCATGTAGTATACAAAATGTGCATTTGTCAAAATCCACAGAATTATACAAAATAAAGAATGAACCCTTATGTAAATCATGGACTTCAGTTAATAATTACATATGAATATTGGTTCACCAATTATGACAAATGTGCCATGTTAATGCAAGATGTTAATAATAGGTGAAATTCTATGAGGAAGGGAAAAAGTATAAGAGAATTCTGTTTAAGTTTTCTCTAAGACTAAAAGTCCTGCAAAAAAAGTCTATTAAAATGAACAATATATTTTTAAATTTGGAAATGCTAGGTCTATCAGAAAACAAATTATTATTACTATTGGAAAAAAAGATAAAAAGTAAAAGGAGTAAAAGAAAGAAAGAAATGCTACAAACATTTCCAATGAAAAATTACACTCATCAAAAAGCTGGGAAGAGAAAAACAATGAACACCAAAAGTATTATTTATTATTTTGATTTCTAAAATGTAGCACTGCAGAAGTGCCTCCAGCAACAGGTATAAAAACGTGTCAATCTACATATGAAAATGAAAACTCTTCAAAACAACCCAAATACAGACTAATAAAGCTGAGATATACATGAAACTCAATGTACATTCAATGCAAGTCCAAGTCTCAAACGACTGGAGAAGATAAACCACCCAAAGTCAGGATTGCTCAAAGTCCTGACATCAAAAATTTTGAGCTGCAGTCCTGTCAGGTCAGGAGGGAATAATGTATTTCATCTCAGGGCCTAACATATTTCTACCTTACAGCATCTTAACCTGAATAATGATGACTTGTCCTTACTGCTGTGAAAACCTGTAAGTTAAACAGCATTCAAATTGACTGAGATATATTTGTTGTTATATACAAACTAAAAACCAGTTTCTTTTCCTCCTTAGTTTCTTATAAACTTAATTTTTTAAAATTTAAAGTTAGCTGACATAATTTAATATTGCTTTAAAAAGCAGAATTTAGTAATTCATCACTTACAGAAAACAGTGCCCATTACAAGTGCCCTCCTTAATACCCATTACTTAGATACCACATTCCCCCCACCCACCACCCCTCCAGGAACCCTCAGTTTGTTCTCTATAATTAAGAGTCTGCTTTATGGTTTGCCTGTGTCTATTTTATTTCCACATATATAATTTTTTGTTTGTTAAATTCCAATTATGAGTGAAATAATACGGTGTTTGTCTCTCTCTGACTGACTTGTTTTGCTTAGCATAATACACTGTACCTCTATCCATGACACTGCAAATGGCAAGATTTCATTCTTTCTGATGGCTGAGTAATATTTCATTGCATATATATACTAAATCATCCCTGTCCATTCATCAATTGATGGACATTTAGGCTCATTCCATAATTTGGCTATTGCTGAGGATGGTACTATAAACATCTGGGTGCATGCATCATTTTGAATCAGTGTTTTTGCATCCTTTGGGTAAACAGCTAGTAGAGAAACTGCTGGATCATAGGGTTATGCTAGTTTTAACTTTTTGAGAAAACTCCATATTGTTATTCAGAGTGGCTGCACCAGTTTATATTCTGATCAACAGTGTAAGAAGATTCTGTATCCTCGCCAACACTTGATGTTTTATATGTTGTTAATTTTAGCCACTCTGAGAAGAGTGAAGGGATATTTCATTGTAGTTTTGATTTGTTTCCTTGATGATGAGTAATGTTGAGTATCTTTTTGGGTGTCTCTTGGCCATCTGCATGTCTTCTCTGGAAAAAGTCTCTTCAATTATTTTGCCAATTTTGTAACTGGATTATCTGCTTTTTTTTTTTTTTTTCTTTATGTTGAGATTGATGAGTTCTTTTAGATTTTGGATAATAACCCATTATCAGATACATCTTTGCAAATGTCTTTTCCCATTCCAAAGGTTTCCTTTTAGTTTTATTGACTGTTTCCATTGCTGTGCAGGAGGTTTTTTAATCTGGATAAATGCCCAATAATTCATTTTTGCTTTGGTTTGCATTATCTCCAGAGACGTATCTAGTAAGAAGTTACTATGGTTAATGTCAAAGAGATTGCTGCCTGTGTTCTACTCTAGGATATGATGGCTTCCTTTCTCACATTTAGGTCTTTCCATCCATTTTGAAGTCACTTATGTGCATGCAATAAGAAAGTGGTCCACTTTCATTCTTTTTCATGTCACTGTCCAGTTTTCCCACCACCATTTGTTGAAGAGACTCTCTTTTTTCCATTGGATATCCTTTTTTACTTTGCTGAAAATTAGTTGACCATACACTTGTAGGTCCATTACTGGGTTTCTATTCTGTTGCACTGATCTATATATTTGCTTTTGTGTCAACACAATACTGTCTTGATCACAATAGCTTTGAAATATAACTTGAAGTCCAGAAATGTGATGCCTTTAGCTTTGCTTCCCCTTTCCATGATTGCTTTAGCTATTTAGGGGTACTTTGCAGTTCCATACAAATTTTATGACTATTTGTTCTAGCTTTCTGAAAAATGCTTGTTGTATTTTCATAAGGATTGCATTAAATATGTAGATTGCTTTGGGCAGGTATAGATATTTTAACAATATTTGTTCTTCTAATCCATGAATGTGGGATGTTTTATCATTTCTTTCTATCATGTTCAATTTCTTTCATAGGTGTTCTATAGTTTTCAGAGTACAGATCTTTTACCTCTTCAGTTATATTTACTCCTAGGTATCTTATAGTTTTTTTTGTGTGCAATTATAAATGGGTTCTGTTCCTTGATTTCTGTTTATGCTGCTTCATTATTGGTGTGAAGAAATGCAACAGATATCTATACACTGATTTTTGATCCTGGGACTTTACTGAATTCATCAAGCTGTCCTAGCAATTTTTTGGTGCAATTTTTTGGGTTTTGTACATACAGTGTCATGTTGACTGTGAATATTGAAAGTTTGACTGCTTTCTTGCCAATTTGGATGCCTTTTATTTCTTTTTGTTTTCTGATTGCTCAAGCTAGGACTTCCAATACTATGTTAAATAACAGTGGTGAGAGTGGATATCTGTGTCTTGTTCCTGCTCATAGAGCAAAAGCTCTCATTTCCCCCCATTAAGGAGAATATTCGCTGGGAGGGGGGTCTTTCATATATGACCTTTATGATATTGAGGTATGTTCCCTCTATTCTGATATTGCTGAGGTGGGCTTTTTAATCAAAAATGGATGCTGTTTTTTTATTAAATGCATTTTCTGCATCTGTTGAGAGGATCATATGATGCTTAGCTTTTAATCCTACCTGATGATGTTGAATGATACTTTCAGTGTGCTGTTGGGTTCAATTTGCTAGTATTTTGATGAGAATTTTTGTATCCATGTTCATTAGGGATACTGTTTGTAGTTCTCTTTCTTAGAGAGGTCTTTGGTTTTGAAATTGAGGTAATGCTGGCCCCATAGAATGAGTTTGGAAGTTCTCCTTCCATTTCTATTTCTCAGAACAGTTTGAGAATCGATATTAACTCTTCTTTAGATGTTTGGTAGAATTCCCCTGGGAAGTCATCTAGTCCTGGACTTTAGTTTAGTTGGGAGATTTTCATTACTGATTCAATTTCTTTGCTGGCTATAGGTCTCTTCAAGTATTCTATTTCTTCCTGTTTTAGTCTTGGTAGTTTATATGTTTCTAGGAATTTAGCCATTTCTTCCATATTGTCCAACTTGTTGGCATATAATTTTTCATAATATTCTCTTCAAATTACTTGTATATTTGTGGTATTGGTTGTAGTCTCTCCTCTCTAATTTGTGATTTTACTTTTTGCATGTGATTTTTATTTTTTCTCCTTTTTGAGAAGTCTGGCTAGAGGTTTATCAGTTTTCTTAATTATCTCAAAGAACCACTGCCTGGATTGACTGATCTGTTCTACTGGTTATGGTTTGTTTGTTTCTTAATTTACATCTGCTCTAATCTTTATTATTTCCCTTCTGCTGGCTTTATGATTCATTTGTTGTTGTTCTTCTAGTTTCTTTAGCTGTAAGGTTAGGTTGTATACTGAGAATTTTCTTGCATCTTGAGGTATACCTATATTGTTAGATACTTCCCACTGAGGACTGCATTTAGTGCATCCCAAAGGTTTTGGAACACAAGGTTCACTTTGTTTTGTTTTGTTTTTTACACCATAAGGTTTTCATTATCATTTGATCCATTTTTTTTTTAATTCTTAAGTTTCCTGGTTGATCCATTAATTCTTGCTATGATGTTCTTTAAATTCCATGTATTTCTGGTATTTCCAATTTTTTTCTTGTGGTTGACTTCAAGTTTCATAGCATTGTGGTCTGAAAATAAACGTGGTATAATCTCAGACATTTTATACTTGTTGAGGCCTGATTTGTGACCTAGTATGTGATCTGTTCTGGAGAATGTTCCATGTTCACTTGAAAAGAATGTGTATTCTGCTGCTTTATGATGAAATGTTGTGAATATATCTGTGAAGTCCATCTTGTACAATTTGCTATTCAAAACCATTGTTTCCTTCTTGATATTCCACATGGATGATCTGTCCATTGATGTAAGTGGGGATTGAAAATATACTATTACTGTATTACTATCAATGAGTTCCTATATATTTGTTGTTATTTTATATATATGGGTGCTCCCATGTTGGGGGCATATTTACAACTGTTAAATCTTTTTGAATAGACCTCTTCATTATGATATACTGCTCTTCTTCATCTCTTATTACAATCTTCAGTTTAAAATCTAGTTTTTTGATATAAATAAGCTACTCTGGCTTTCTTTTGACATCCATTTGCATGATAAATGGTTCTCCATCCCCTCACGTTAAATCTGCATATATCATTAGGTCTAAAATGTGTCTCTTGTAGACAGCATATAGACAGGTCTTGTTTTTTTTTTAATCCATTTTGATACCCTATTTCTTTTCACTGGAGCATTTAGTCCATTTATATGCAGAATTATTATTGATAGACATGAATTTGATATCATTTTATTACCTGTTTTGTTCTTATTTCTGGAGACTTTCTCTATTCTGTTCTAGACTTTTTCAATTTTGGTCTTTCTCTCCCACTCAAAGAGTCCCCTTTAATATACCCTGTGCACGTGGTTTAGTGGTCACAACAACCTTTAGTTTTTATTTGTCTGGTAATCTCTTTATCTATTTCTATTCTGAATGATACACTTGCTGGATAGAGTTATTATTGGCTGCATATTAATCCCATCCAGCATGCTAAGTATATCATGCTACTTGCTCTGGCCTGTCAAGTTTCTGTGCATAAGTCTGGTGCTAACATTATTCATCGTCCCTTGTTAAGTTAGGGATTTCTTTTCTCTTGGGCCTTTAAGGATTTTTTACTTATCTCTGTATTTTGCAAAAAATAACTATGATATGTTTTGGTGTGCCTTCCTTTTGTTGATTTTGATGGGAGATCCCTTTACCTCCTGCACTTTGGTGTCTGTTTCCTTCCTCAGATTAGGGAAGTTTTCAAGCTATAATTTCCTCAATTAAACCTTCAGCCCCTTTCTCCCTCTCTTCCTCTTCTGGGACTCCTATAATATGAATGTTATTACATCTTATGGAGTCACTGAGTTCCCTAAAACTATATTCATGATCCAATATTTTTCTCTCTCTCTTCTTTTCAGCTTATTTTCCATAATTTTATCTTCTATATCATTTATTTGTTCCTGTGCTTCTTCCATCTTTGTGGTCCTTATATCCAAGCATTTTTGCATCTCAGTTATTGCATTTTTTATTTCAGCCTCACTAGTTTTTATGTCTCTTATCTCTGTAGCAAGGGATTCTTAGGGGTCTTCTAAGTTTTTCTCAAGCCCAGCTAGTATTTTTATGATTATTGCTTTAAATTCTGGATCCAGCATATTACTTATATCTGTTTCAACGAAATCCCTGGCTGTGACCTTTTCTCATACTTTCTTTTGGGATGAATTCTTCTGTCTTGGTATTTTGTCTAGGTCTCTGTCTTCATCTCTGTGTTAGGAAAGCCTGTTATTTTTCCGGTTCGTGATACTACTGGCTTTATAAAGAAGAGGTCATATATTGTCCAGGGACTGGTGCTTTGGGAAGTGTCTCTGGCATATGCTGTCTACACTCTGCTACTGTCTTTTAGCTGCTTTTTCCCTCAGGCCAGTTCTCTGCACATTTTCTCCTTTGCTACAGTGGGGAATGTTTGTACCTTTATCATAATGTGATTTTAAGCAGGTATACAGTCTGCTTATTAAGAGACCTGATGCTATTTCCATTATAACCAAAGTACTGCAGAATTTTATAGTCAGTTGCCATGGTGTGAGTGGCGGAACGAGTCTGTGTTGTTCTGAGGGAGGGTCCAACTCCACCTGTTCTCAGGCATACAATCTGGAGAAAAAGAGCACTTACAGAATGCAGGGGTGGGTGTGGGCTTGGTGTAAGTAGGTTTATGCTGCCACTGTTAGTTCAGTGCTGCATACTGAGGATAGTTTATGCTGAAGGGCTGGGAAAGAAAAAAAGGCACTTACATGCTCCTTTGTCCCTGGAGGCAATGCCACTTCTTTCAAATGAGCTTCAAGAAAGGAATTATCTCTCCTAGTGCATTCCAGGCAATCTCATGCCTTTTATACCCCAGGCTATCTGCCCTTCTTCTCCATAGTAGCAATGTAACACCTGTCAGACACCACACCTGCCATGCCAAGTACCTCTAAACTCCAATCTCCACAAAAATCAGCGCCTCCCATTTTCCTAGTCAATGGCCTTGGGCAAGTGTTTTCCTTGTGGGATCCTGTGTTCTACTCTGTCTCTCA
The DNA here is from genome assembly GCA_003697995.1 of Taxidea taxus jeffersonii. NCBI lineage: Eukaryota > Metazoa > Chordata > Mammalia > Carnivora > Mustelidae > Taxidea > Taxidea taxus. Next base: position 29,525 of record ML095853.1, read on the forward strand.
CCTCTGTGAAGGACAAGAGCCTACTCCCCTCCCCAGGACCCACAACTCACTTCTCCCCCAAATCACATCTCTGTACCTCCTACCATCCACAATGTGGGCTCTTCTCTCCATCTAGTTCCACAGTTTGGTCTGTCAGCCCTCAGATCAATTTCTTGAGTATTCAGAATGATTTGATATTTATCTAGCTGAGTGCGAAGAACCAGGCAAGCCTAGGGTCCTCCTACTACCCTCCTATCTTAACTCTTCCTCTGAAAAAGTTTCTTTTATCTCAGTATGTTACCAAACATAAAATGTGTTAAAGAAATGTTTTTTCATAATAATTCCATAGGTATAACACCACAACGGATACCACATTCTGAAAAAAAAACCTCAAATGACTAGGTTGCTTGCCAAGTCTCATCCTACAAAGTTCAAGACAAGAATTATCTTATAATAGCCTGGTTTATTAGATTAAGAAAATTAAGTTCCCATATATAGGCTAGAAAGTAAATGTACAATGAGATCAATACCAACAAAGTATTCAAGAGAATTTTTGTTCATCTCAATGTTTAATTATACTGTTATAAACCAAAAACTGAGATATACATTCAATTCTATGAACATGGATTTAACAAGTGAATTCCGAATCTACACTTAAAAGTTATATGACTTCAACCAAACTAATTATCTCTTCAAATTCTGTTTCTACAACTGCAATTTTGAGATCAAAAATAATACCTGTAACACAAAAGGAATCTGCTAGAATTAAATGAAGACTCTTAGGTAAATTCATATGGAACATTACGGAGCACATTCTAAATGCTCAGCACTCAGCAAGTATACTTTGCTATCTTGATTGTCATGTATTTACTGCACCTCTCTAAAGTTAGTATCCCTAAGGTCAAATATGTTGCATTAAAGTAAAGAGCAGTCACACAAATAGTCTCATGACCCACCTTTGGTCAGTCAATTCTCTTCTCAAAAGTAGCCTAAAACTGAATGACCGGTTCAAAGTTGGGACTGATAGAATGATGGCTATTTCTAAATGTGTTCCTACTCCTATTTATTACCATCACACTGCCAGCTTTCTGTACCGCTTTATACACACTTCATGTATATAAAGGTATGAGTTAGTATTGTGGGCAACCATAAAGCAGTGAACATGGTAAGTGCTGTACAGAGCCTGTTTTTCTACTACATGGCATGTAGCCCCATAACCTATATACAAATAATCTGTTTCTATGTTTTTAGATTTATTTATTTATTTTAGTGGGGGAGGGGCAGAGGGAGAGGGAGAGAAATAATCCTCAAGTAGACTTCCCACTGAGTGTGGAGTTCAACATGGGACTCTATCTCATGACCCTGAGATCATGACCTGAGCTGAAAAGAAGAGTTGATCACTTAAGAAACTAACTACCCAGGCACTTCACAAATAATTGGTTTCTTAAAAGTATTCCATAAATATTTTAGCAATTTTTGTTTTACTTTCACATCTCAAACACACTGACTTTTTTTCAAGAATACTGACTTCTGTGGTAGGTTCTAAGATGTCTGTAAACACAAAGCACATGAAAAATGTTACTGAAGTCAAATATAAAATAAAATAATAACATTGTGCATTTTACATAAAATCTAGCCATACATTTAACCAAGCAATCATGCTGTAATCTTTTGACAGGGATGAGAGTGGGGAAAATAAGATTAATTCCTCAAACTTAGGGTCTTTAATGATTAGCAAAAGTAGTTTTAAATTCTAAGTGTTCCTAGGCTAAATTTCAAATCTTAAATTAATAAAAATATTGTGAAAATTGAGTAAATATTCAAATGGATATCATATTTCTGGATTTTTGTTTCTCAATTGGAGTTAAGTCTAATTTTGAATATTGTTCTTCCTACCACTTCTTTGGTTCCCCTTCCAACGAGCCTTAAACAAACTTGAAACAAATGAAGTCCATTCTCTCTCTAAATCCTTCCTCAAGACTGATGATTTCTTTGGTAAAGACATCATAGAGCTTAGAGCACCTCCCCCCCCGCAAAGAACTGAATCCAAGCTTATCAAGTCTAGCTAGAGGCATTAATGTATAGTAGAAGGTGTTCATATCATCTTACTTAAAATAGCAAAATGATAATCAATATCGAGTATATCTCTGATTCAAGATATTGAGGTCAAACTACTTGTTAATTAACTTAACTGGTTAGAAGAAGGATAGCTACTATTTCCACCTTGTTTGACACTTTGTAAAAACAGATCCATTTGATTTGGTCATAATATATTATGATACACATTTTTTTCTTTGCTCCAGATGTTGAGACTACATAGAATCAAAAATTAAAACATTACTTTAAAATTTTTATATGGAGTAACTTCTGAATTTCTCTCCATTAACTTCATGCAAAAATCATTCTCAATATTGAAGACATCCCATAGATCAAGACAACTTATATGAATGTATTCATATTTCACGCTAATTAGTCCCTGTACATTCAATCTCTTTCCCTGGTGTGTCTAGTACATGTGTCTTTGTCCTAGATTGCTCACTAAATCTGCTATAGTTCATCAAAGCACTGCATCACTGTGACTAAATTAGACATTTCAGAATCTGAGGTCTATGATTCCTTCCTTGTATATTTCTTACAAAATATTGCAAGCAAGGCTCTGGTAGTGTTATAGAAATAATGCACATTGGTCAATACGTTCTGTAAGTGTATAAACAAGGTTACCACAAAGGTAGACTGCTACCCCCGATGCCTCCATTGTTTAGGTAATATGCCCAGTATCTGACAAGGTGTTAGAAGTAGCAATCCTGGGACGCCTGGGTGGCTCAGTTGGTTAAGCGGCTGCCTTCAGCTCAGGTCATGATCCCAGCGTCCTGGGATCGAGTCCCATATTGGGCTCCTTGCTCAGCAGGGAGCCTGCTTCTCCGTCTGCCTCTGCCTGTCACTCTGTCTGCCTGTGTCTGCCTGTGCTCGCTCCCACTCTCTCTCTGACAAATAAATAAATAAAATCTTAAAAAAAAAAAAGAAGTAGCAATCCTTGTTCTTTTAATGAACACCTCTGAGACCAAGAGTGTCTAGAAAACTACCATGCTCACTGTTACACAGAGAGTTTTCCTAAATTACTATACATCCAGACCAAAAACACATACCTTGTTTTTTCCAAATTAAGTAGCAGTGGCCAGTAGTTAAAATGATAATATATTCCTACCTGAACTATAATGTTCTGAATCTAGTTCTATCTAAATGACAGAGGAGGTTATGTTAAAATGACACAGTGGTGCAGGGGTCTCAATATGGATTAATTTTTATTTTATTTATTTTTATTTTTTTAAAGATTTTATTTATTTATTTGACAGATCACAAGTAGGCAGAGAGGCAGGCAGAGAGAGAGAGGAGGAAGCAGGCGCCCTGTTGTGCAGAGAGCCCGACATGGGGCTCGATCCCAGGACCCCGGGATCATGACCCGAGCCGAAGGTAGAGGCTTTAACCCACTGAGCCACCCAGGCACCCCTGGATTAATTTTTAAATCATTACATGGCAGTAGTTTGATTTCTATAATTTTCATCCTATCTTATAAAAGAACATTGCTGGAGGATGAAGTTTTTGACTTTTCTTTCACCTTTTTACAATTCCAAGTTACAATATTTTGTAGACTTGACAATTCCACATTGATTTTCACTTTCCCCCTTTTTTTCCCTTTGATACATTAGGCTAACAACATTAAAAAACTTCTATCCTGTATATATCATAACGATTGTTTTAATGACCAATCTACGTGAAGCATGTATTTCTACTAAGAATACATTTGTAACTGTTAATTATCTATATATCAATAATGAATGTGGACTGCAATGCTTATTGGAGTAATTATATTGTTTTCTTATTGACTTTCAATTTTTTTAAAGATTTTATTTTTAGGGGCGAATGGGTGGGTCAGTCATTAAGTGTCTGCCTTCACCTCAGGTCATGGTCCCAGAGTCCTGGGATGGAGCCCTACATCAGGCTCCCTGCTCAGCAAGAAGTCTGCTTTCCCTCCCCACTGCCCCTGCTTGTGTTCCCTCTCTCACCGTGCCTCTCTCTGTCAAATAAATAAATAAAATCATTTAAAAAATATTTTATTTTTAATCTTTACACCCAATGTGGGGCTCAAACTTATAACCCTGAGATCAAGAGTCACATACTCTATTGACTCTGCCAGCTGATGCCCCACATTTTTTTAATTTACTTTTTGGATTCTAATTCTATATATGAACACTTCTGACCAAATTCTATCTGGCCTGTGCTCTTTTATTTTTTTGTTTCTAGTAGTAATAAAAGTATATGCTATTAACTTTAATTTACAAGACCATATCACAGTCTAAGACATGCATACAAGACAAATGCCTGCTCTATAAAAATTAACCAAATTAGTAAATTTAGAATTTTTGTAACTTAAATTTGAAATTCCTACTAAATTATCAATAATCTGCAATAGAAGGTAAAGATAATAAAAAGTTGACTTAAGACATTCCCAGATGAGGGGTGCCTGGGTGGCTCAGTTGGTTAAGCGTCTGCCTTCAGTTCAAGTCATGATCCCCGGGTCCTGGGATCAAGCCCCACATCAGGCTCCTTGCTTGGTAGGGAGCCTGCTTCTTCCTCTGCCTTCTGCCACTTTACCTGCTTATCTTCTCTGTCTCTGGTTCACTCTTTCTCAACAACAACAAAAAAAACACCAAGGAAGATATTTCCAGTTGCTAGGGCAGTTCCTTTCATGACATTTATCAGAACAACTTTGATATAAAATGTAAGGAGTTGACATTAAAACAGCATGTTAAATCACACTGACCCTTTAAACCTGTGTATATTTTCTTCTGAGGGCCCTTGTGTTTAACACCTACTCATAACTTCATAATCACCAAGACACAGATTTATGCAACATATTTTAGGAGTTTGAAAAGTCAGCTCGATCCACCAACTCTTTAAAAAATTATGCATATGTACCACAAGGTTCCTGACCTTGAAGGAATTTACTAATCCTTGTGAGAGTGACTTTAGTTTTCCAGCCCATTTCTTTTAAACATCTTTGAAAAAAGTATGTGATTACGGATGTTGTTATATTATTTAGACATTCTCTATTACTTTATTGTGCTTAAATACAGAGGCTTTAAGTAATTCATAAAGTTCTTTATTTACTTAAAAGAAAGTTATGTTACACCAGTGACCATTATAGTTTTTTAAAGATTTTATTTATTTTTAGAGAGACCAAGCAAGCGTGGGTGCACATGTATGCACAACCTGGTGGGGGAGGGGCAAAAGGGGATGGAGAGGGATAAGCAGACTCTGCATTGAAGGAGCCCAAATCAAGGCTCAATCCCAGGATCCTAAGATTATGACCTGAGCCAAAACCAGGAGTCAGATGCTTAACTGACGGAGTCACCCAGCCACCCCAAAGTGAATGTTTTAAAAAGAAAAAAAGGGGGGGAAAGGGGAGTAGACATAAGGATAGCATCACAGGAACTAATGGAGATGACCTTTAAAAAGAAATTTACTAGCACTAATGCACCTGACTTGGTTTATTAAAACTCTCATCTTTCTGGACTGAGATGCTACTATCTTACTTTGGAAAATAAGTAGTACATTTTGAATGTGATGAGTCCAAATATTTAAAATTGCTAACTGGTTTTAATTGTTTTCTAATCTTGTACAAAAAAAATCTCACATTTTCATTTCTTGACACAATGAATATCTAATCTAGATGTATCTATGGAAACATAATTATATCCGAAGATCAAGCATTCTCAAAAATTAAGCACACTAGGAATTGTTTTTATACTAGAAAAAGATGAAAAGTTTTTGTGGACAGGAAGCAGTGGATGAGACTTTTAAAATACAGAATCCAGGATCTTGGGGAAGGAGACCAAACAATGGCTTACATGTGTTCCTTAAGACCATCAAGGTGTCTTACACAGTATGACATATCTTCAAATAGATTAGGCCTTCAGGAAATGATTGTGCAAAGAGTCATCCCCATAGACATACTAGCAAGGGAAATCATTTTGACCAAAAATAGGCTTAACTTAATTTAAGAAAAACAAAACCATCAAAATGGTCATATAAGTCAAACTCTCTTAAATAAAAAGTTCCATCCTGTAGGCAAAACTGAAAGGATACAAATAAAATTTCAGTCATATACACTTTCAAAAATGTTCTAGGAAACAGTACAAGTCCTTGTGTAATTGGATATTTTTTTCTAATTCTGAACACTAAAATTGGTATACTTCAGTATTTTTTAGGTGGAATATGTTAGTAATAAGAGATGTAAAAGAGAACAAGAGTGAGATACCATACCAGACTCCAAGAGATTAAAAATTAAGGAAATAAGACTAGTAAAAAAAACTATACATAATAGTTATCATTAGCTATCTAGTAGCATAAAACTAGAGAGCAGTTCAAAGATTTGGGTACTAAATTGCCAACCAACACTCAAAATTCCAATCAAGATGAGAGAGATGAGTTCAGCAAATGGAACGATAATTTAGTAAACTGAGTAATATAATAGCCTTATCAATTCTAGGAATTACATTTTATACTCTCTGCATCTATAGAATTTGTACGAGCCTTTATTTCCATTACTTTAGTTTGGGCATGTGCAATGTCTTCCCTATATTTCAAGAAATAAGCTCCAGACAGGTCTTTCTTCTTCAAGTCCAAGTGTCTCCTTCACACGCCCAATGAGGTCCCAATAATCTTCACACCATATTCAGTGGGATTTTTCTAACCTTTTAATCTGAAAATATCACTTCTCTGCATAAAATTCACATTCCATGTTGTCTTTAGGATAAAAAGTTTAAACTCCTAAATATAGCACAGTAGGCCATTAATGAGTTGCTGTCTTCTTGCCCTTATATACTCCTTACTTACCACTTTCCCTAGAAGCACACTGTCCACAAGCTATACTTAAAAGAGCTGCCTCAATATACCACAGTTTCTCGTACCTTAACACACACCTCAATGTGTACTTTTACTCTGCCTAAAAGTCCTTACAACTGCAATTTCCTTTTTTTCATTAGCTATTCCTTATTGAATCTTTGAAACTCAGTCCTGGCATCAACATCCACTGGGTATTCTTGCTTAATTCCCTCCATCTGAGGTCAGTGGCCCTCCCTCCTTCATGGTCCTGCAGTACCCTATTTGTCTGTATTCTGATGTTATCACATGTTATAATAATAATGTCTATAGTTCTATATTCCCCACTATATATGAGTTCCCTGAGGATGTAAAGTCTTATTTCTGTATCCTCAGAATTCAGCATAGAGCCTAGGGAAAAAAAGTGGCATTTAATAAATGTGCATTGACTAAAGAAAGCAAAGAAGCACAAGTAACATGTGCAATTAAAATCTTATGCACAAAATAGGATATAAGTAGGCAGCCCCCAAATCAATGATGCTAGGACAAAAAGATGGGAATACATTTAACTACAAAGAACATCCTCTGGGGAAGATAGGCTATCAAGTTGATATAATTAGGGGTTTGGGTACTTTTTTTCCCATTATTTCTCCAACTCTCTCTACACTGTTTTCAGGGTTTCAGTTTCTTTCTCACCAGCAGACTAATGAAAACAGCATTTTCATTTGAAGGTCAGTCTTCAAAATTTTATCATTTGGCACTGTAATGAAAACTAGTCATGGAGGCCTTTATGAGGTTCCATAAAACAATGGCTTCCATACATAAATGGCTGCCTTGAGGTAACTTGTGGACAGTGACTACAACAAATACTTAATGTTCCCCTAAGTAGTATGATTCAAACTCATAGACTAGAGCTGACAAACACAGCAAAGGATGGTTACCAGTAGGCTTTGAGAAGCAGAACAAGTCAACATGAATGCATAAAGAGGTAAAAGAAGTAATGTCTATAGAGCTGGACAAATAACTACTTAAAGTCCTGAATAAAGCATTTAAACTAAATAGAAAATAAAACCAATGCTCCAAAATATAGAAAGTAAAGGCAAAAGTTTCTAAAGTATACTTCCTTACATTAAAATTATTTTAAGCATATGTCTCTACTCATTAACATTTAAGCCATGAATTAATTTACAGTCATTAGCTATGCTACCATAGTACAGTTGATAGCACTGATTTCTAAAGTGCTATGGAAAAATGTTGCACTAAAAAAATCCAAAGTGGTTAATTTAAGTATTTCCTTAAAAATGAAATTGCTGGGATGCCTGGGTGGCTCAGTTGGTTAAGCGGCTGCCTTCGGCTCAGGTCATGATCCCAGCGTCCTGGGATCGAGTCCCACATCGGGCTCCTTACTCAGCTGGGAGCCTGCTTCTCCCTCTGCCTCTGCCTACCATTCTGTCTGCCTGTGCTCACTCACACACTCTCTCTGACAAATAAATAAATAAAATCTTTTAAAAAAATGAAATTGCTGACATAGTATATATATATACATATATATATATATACACTAGTCATAGTATATATACAGTATGTATATATATATGTATATATACATATATATGTGTATATATATATATATATATATACTAGTGTATATATACATATACACTACATTCTATGTGAATCAGGTATAGCAAAATTGACAAAGGCAATTTAAAACACACATGGAAAACATGAGGGGAATCACTAAAATCATTGTGAAAATAAAGTTAAAGGTGAGGGGATCCTGGGTGGCTCAGTCAGTTAAGAATTTGAATCTCAGATCATGAACTCAGGGTCCTGAGACACTAAGTCCCACACTGGACTCCACGCTTGGTGGGGAGTCCTGGGATTTTCTTTCCCTCTCCTTCTGTCCTCCCCAATCTCTCTCTCTTAAATAAGTAAATAAATCTTTAAAAAAACCCTAAATATGAAAATATATGCTCTTTGTTGCTGTGATCCATATATTTCACATGCTGCCAAACAGAGTTTACATCTAATGGGCATGCATGATATATATAACATAACATTATAATATTAAATTACTAGTAAGTATAACAAAACCATCGAAACGATTTGCATCATACTTTATAGTACTTCCTTTTTTAAAGACATTATTTATTTGTCAGAGAGAGAGTGTACAAGCATGGGGAACAGCAAGCAGAGGGAGAAGCGGACTCCCAAGTGAAAAGGGAGCCCAACATGGGCACCATCCCAGGACTCTGGGATCATGACCTGAGCCTAAGGCAGACACTTAACTGACTGAGCCACACAGGCATCCCTATACTTAAGTGCTTTTGAAGGAAATGATATTGTCATTTACTGCATTCAAAGATAACTGTCTAATTGGTGGAAGAAAAAGGGAAGATACTGGTAATCAGGGTTTTAGTAATACATAGCAAAACTTAGCTGTTTTTCAATTCTTTCTCAAATATTCAATTATTTTTCTGTCATTCTACCTTTTAAGGATTTCTCAAAACACTTCTCTCCATCCCTACTATATTAGCATCCTCCTCTATGATTCACTTCATGTTTGAGTTATACTTATTGCGCGATCCAAAGGTGGTTAAACACCATACTGGGGTATTTGTCCTCCTACCTCCCATTTCAGAAGCCCACAGAATTAATTACACAGATTTTGTGAATACTTTCTAAATGAGTAAAATGAATTGTATAAAGCAATCAGAAGAGGTGATACTGGTAGGCACTTGGTGTGATGTATGCCAGTCAAGAATATTAAAAGTGGGGCGCCTGGGTGGCTCAGTGGGTTAAAGCCTCTTTCTTCGGCTCAGGTCATAATCTCAGGGTCCTGGGATCGAATCCTGAATCGGGCTCTCTGCTCAGCAGGGAGCCTGCTTCCCCCTCTCTCTCTGCCTGCCTCTCTGCCTACTTGTGATCTCCATCTGTCAAAAAAATAAATAAAATCTTTAAAAAAATAAAAAATAAAAAAGAATATTAAAAGAAAAATCTGAGACCAGTCAAAAACTGATGGGAAGAAAAGCTGATCATCATAAGAAAGGAGAAGGATAAGTACCAAAAAAGTATTCATCAAGAGGGGAAAAATGATTCACACTTGCCAAAGCCATAATACTACTTACTACAAAGTTATACTAATGAAGACAGTGATTTACTGGCATAAAGATATAGGTCAATGAAAAAAAAATTGGGAGTCCAAAAATAATCCCAATAATCCAGCCAATGGATATCTGACAAGGGTGAAAAAAATTATGGGAAAAAATAATCTTAACAAACGGCTTTTCGACCACAGGATATACACATGCAAAAGAATAAGGTTGGAAAAAACAACAAAGTTCTTAGAAGGAACCATCAGTACAAATCTTTACCACCTATAAATTAGGCAAAGAGTTTCTAAAATGTAGCACGAAAAGCAAAATCAACAGAAGAAAAAAAAAATAAACTGGATTTTATCAAACTCAAAATTTTTGTTTCAAAAGACACCACCAAGAAACTGAAGAAACAACCCATAGAATGGGAGAAGATATTTACAACAATAAAATGACAAATAATGCAATTAACAATGGACAAAGAATCTAAACAAATATGTGCAAAGAATATAGAAATATGCAATGAATACATGCAAAGCTGTTCAACATCATTAGCGACTAGGGAAATGCAAATAAAACCATAATAGAAAGAGATTGTTGGAGAGGAAGATGACCTCAGGATAGGAGAGCTCTAGGTTCATCTTGTCCCAGGAACACAAATAGATAACTATCAAATCATCTTAAATACCACAAATATCAACCTGAAGATTTACAGAAGATACTCCACAGCTAAAGGGAAAGAAGTAGCAGTACAGATAAAGGTAGAAAGTACAGAGATATGGTTTAGGGCTGCAAAGGGAAGGAACAATAGTCACAGAGGAGGACGAGAGAGAGGAGGACACAAGAAAATACACAAGAAAAACATTTCCCCAAGGACACTGGCTTAAAAAAAGGAAAAGGGCTGAATTCCATGAGTTCTTAGAACCAGCAGGAATTAAACCCTGGACTTTTAAAGGTCAACCAACTTGGCTGAGGTAGAGCTCAGAGGGCATGTCTGTGCTCCTGGAGAGAAGGCTTGCAAAAAACCTGAGGGCAGACAGCAAGGAACCAGCAATCTGAAGAACACCTGTAGCACACAGTGGGGAGATTATTAACTTGACTCAGAGCACATCCCAGGGGGGCAGCATTCACAGAGACACCTCTCTGAAAACAACAGAGCTGGCTGGCACCATTTCTCTCCCCTACCTGGCAACATAAACACAAAGGCACCTATGGGAAGCAGCCAAACACCAACACTGGCAGCTTAACTAGCTTACACAAAGCCCCAACCCCCTATGATCTGGAAGGACTGGCCTCTCAAGTCAAGTTTGCCTCAATCTCAGCACAGGGAATTCTTCCTCCCAGAAGACTAGGAAAACCCTGTGTCCACATATCTCACGACCAGATAGTTCTATAGGACTTCAGTTCTGGTGAGTAGGAGTCAGGTCTCATTTCACAAGCAAAACACAGCACATAAATTTACAACTTGTAACATTCAGGCCAGGAATCAAACACAGCCCAAAGCAGGCAAAGAGAGCTTCTGCAAACAACTAGCCTAAACGATACAAAAGCAAAAAGACAATAGAGTACATGCAGCTCACACCAGAGACACTCCCTGAAGCACCAGACCCGCAGCACTACATGACTTCTTTATAAGGTCATTACCTTCAGGAACAGGAGATATAACTGGCATTTCTAACACAGAAAAGAAGACAGAGTCTCAGACAAAATGGCAAGATGGAGGAATTTATCTCAATTGAAACAATAAGATAAGGCCATAGCTAGAGATCTAAGTGAAACAGATATAAGTAACACGCCTAATGGAGAATTTAAGGCAACCATAAAGATAATCACTGAGCTTGAGAAAACAATAGAAGACATCAGTGAGACACTTACCACAGAAATAAAACTATTAAAACAATCAAAAAGAGATGAAGAATGCAATAAATGAGATTGGAAATAGGCTTGATGCATTGAAGAGCAGGCTGGAAGTAGCAGAAGAATGAATTAGTGATATAGAAGACAAAAAAGTGGAAAATAATGAAGCTGGATAAAAGAGGGAAATAAGTATTATGCAAAACAAGAACAGATTAGTGACTCCATCAAATGCAGTAATATTCATATTATATGAGGCCCAGAATGAGAAGAGAAATAAAGGGGGACAGAAAATTTATGTCAAGAAATAATAGCAGAAAAGTTCCCTAATTTGGGGAAGGCAACAGATAGCCAGAGCTAGGAGTCATAGAGAACTACCATCGAAATCAATAAAAGTAGGCCAACAACAAGACATACTGTAATTAGTTTGCAAAATATAATGAAAAAGAAATTCTTAAAAGCAGCAAGATAAAAGAAGTCCTTAAATTACAAAGAAAGACCCATTAAGGGTAGCTGGAGATTTCTCAAAAGAAATGTAGCATGCCAAAGGGAGTGGCATGATATATTCAAAGTGCTGAATGGGAAAAATCTGCAGCCAAGAATACTCTATCCAGCAATGCTATCATTTACAACAGAAAGAGAGATAAAGAGTTTAAAGAAAAACAAAAACAAAACAAAACAAAACAAAAAACTAAAGGAGTTCATGAAAAATAAAGTAGACTTGTAAGAAATATTAAAGGATGCTCTTTGTCTGGAAAGGAAATACCAAGAGTGGCAGTATCAAGGAAAGGAAAACACAAACAAATGTCAAAACCAAGTCAGGGTAACAATACTTATATCAGAGAAACTAGAATTTAAAACAAAGACTGTAACAAAAGAGAAAGAAGGGCACTATATCATAATGAAGGGGGAAATCCAACAAAAAGATATAACAATTGTAAATATTTATGTACTCAGCTTGGAAGCACCCACATGTATAAATCAACAACAAACATAAAGTAAATAACTGTTAGTAACACAACAGTAATAGGGAAATTTAACACCTCACAACAATGGATCACCTAAACAGAAAATCAATAAGGAAACTGTGACTTGGAATGATACATTGGACCAAATGGACTTCACAGATATATTCAGAAAATTCCATCCTAAAACACCAGAATACACATTCTTTTTAAGTGCACATGGAACAGTCCCCATAATACACCACATACTAGATCACACAGCAGGCCTAAACAAATACAGACTGAAGTCTTAACACCCATCTTTTCAGGAACCAACACTATGAAACTAAAAGTCAACCACGATTTAAAAAAACACAAATATATGCTCTGAAACAATGTATGGGTCAACCAGGAAATCAAAGAAGAACTTTAAAAAAAATACATGGAGACACGTGAAAATGAAAAAATAATGGTCTAAAACCTTTGGGATGCAGCAAAACAGTCCTAAGGTGGAACTATATAGCAATACGGGTGGTCCTCAAGAAGCAAGAAAAATCCCAAATAACCTGATTTTACACATAAAAGAACTAGAAAAGGAAGAGCAAATGAAGCTGAAAGCCAGCAAAAGTAAGGAAATAATAAAAATTACAACACAAATAAATGATAGAGAAACTAAACCAAACCAAAACATAAAGAACAGATCAATGAAATCAGGAGCTGCTTCTTTGAAAAAAATCAGTAAAATTGATAATCCACTAGCCAGACTTACCATAAAGGAGAGAAAGATCCAAATGAATAAAATAGCAAATGGGAGAAGAGAAATGACAACACCACAGAAATACAAACAAAGAGAATATCATGAAAAATATATGAACTATATACCAACAAGTTGGACATTCTAGAAGAAATGGATAAATTGCTAGAAACATATAAATTAACTACCATAACTCAAATAGGAAGAAATAGAAAATTTGGACAGGCTGATAACCAGCAAAGAAATTGAATTGGTCATGAAAAAACTCCAAAAAACAAATGCCCAGGACCAGTTGGCTTCACAGGCAATTTCTACCAAATTTTTAAGAGTTAATACCCATTCTTCTCAAAGTATTCCAAAAACAGAAAAGGTAGGAAAAATTCAAATTCATTTTAAGAAACCAGCATTACCCAGATACTAAAACCAAATAAAGACTCCACTACAAGAGAATTACAGGCATATATCCCTGATAAACATGGATGCAAAAATTCACAATAAAATGCAAGGAAAGTGATTTCAAAAAACACACTGGAAAAATCATTCACAAAATCAAGTGAGATTTACTCCTGCATTGTAAGGGTGGTGCAATATTCACAAATAAATCAGTATGATGGATATACCACATTAATAAAAGAAAAGTTAAGAACCATATGACCTGTTCAATAGATGCAGATAAACCATTTGAAAAAGAACAATAACCACTGAGGATATAAACCCTCAACAAGTAGGTTTAAAGGGAACTTACCTCAACAAAGTCATGGAGATATATGAAAAACCCATAGCTAATATCCTCAATGGGGAAAAACTGAGAGCTTTCCCTCTATGATCAGGAACATGGCAGGGATGTCCATTCTTAACACTGTAATTTAATATAGTACTAGAACTCCTAGCAACAGCAATTAGACAATGTAAAAAAATAAAACGTACATTATTAGCAGATGACATGATACACTACAGAAAACCAGAAAGACTCCACTGAAAAACTGCTTTATCTAATACTCAAATGCAGTAAACTCACAGTATATAAAATCAATATACAGAAATTTATTACATTTCTATATACCAATAATCAAGTAGCAGAAAGAGAAATTAAGGAATCAATCCCACTTACCACTGTACCAAAAGCCATAAGATACCCAGGAATAAATCTAACCAAGGATGTAAAAGAAAACTATAGAAAACTATACAACACTGATGAACATGACACAAAAAAATTCACAAGGAAAGGCATTTTATGCACTTGGATTGGCAGAACAAATATTGTTAAAGTATCCATACTACTGAAAGCACTCTACACATAATAATGTAATCCCTATGAAAATACCAACAACACTTTTATAGAGCGAGATCAAATTTCCTAAAATTTGTATGGAACTACAAAGTACAATGAATATCCAAAACAATCTTAAAAAAGAAAAGCAAAGCTGGAAGCATCACGATTCCAGATTTCAAGTTATATTACAAAGCTGCAATGATCAAAATAGTATGGTACTGGCATACAAAAAAACATATAGGGGGTGCCTGGGTGGCTCAGTGGGTTAAAGCCTCTGCCTTCGGCCCAGGTCATGATCTCAGGGTATTGGGATAGAGCCCCACATCGGATCAGGCTCTCTGCTCGGCAGGGAGCCTGCTTCCTCCTCTCTCACTCTGCCTGCCTCTCTGCCTACTTGTCATCTCTGTCAAATAAATAAATAAAATCTTAAAAAAAACACATAGGTCAACAGAAAAGAAAAGAAAACCCAGAACTGAGCCCACACCTATATGGTCAGTCAATCTGCCACAAAGCAGGAAAGAATATCAAATGGTAAAAATATAGTCTCTTCAACAAATAGTATTGGGAAAATTGGACAGCAAGATGCAGAAGAATGAATCTAGACCACTTTCTTACACAATACACAAAAAGAAATTCAAGATGGATGAAAGATCTAGATGTGAGATAGGAAGCCATCAAAATCCCAGAGAAGAACATAGGCAATAACATCTTTAACATCAGGTATAGCAATTTCTTACTAGATATGTCTCCTGAATTATGGAAAACAAAAGCAAAAATGAACTACCGGGACTTTATCAAGATAAAAAGCTCCTACACAGTGGAAGAAACAATCACCCACACTAAAAGGTAACCTATGGAATAGGAGAAGATATTTGCAAATGCCATGTGATAAAGAATTAGCAGCTAAATTATATGAAGAACTTATAAAACTCAACACCCAAAAATGAGTAAGTTGATTAAAAATGGGTAGAAGGCATGATTAGACATTTTTTTCAAAGAAGACATACAGATGTCTATCAGACACATGAAAAGATACTCAACATTATCAATGATTAAAACTACTCTGTGGTATCACCTCATACCTGTCAGAATGGCTAAAATCAACATAAGAAAGAACAGGTGTTTGGCAAGAATGTGGAGAAAGCAGAAGCCTCCTGCACTGTTGGTGCAATGCAAACTGGTGCAGTCACTCTGCAAAACAGTTTGGAAATTAATCAAAAAGTTAAAAACAGAACTATCCTATGACCCAGCAATTCTACTACTAGGTATTCAAAATACTAAAATTCAAATAGATATATGCTCCCCCATGTCTATGGCAACAATATTTACTACAGCCAAATTATGGAAGCAGCCCACGTGTCCACTGACTGATGAATGTCTAAAGAAGAAATGAAGTACTTATACTACAACATGCATGGACCTTGAAACCATGCTAAACAATAGAAACCAGACACAATATGCCACAAATTGTATGAGTTTATTTTGATAAAATGACCAGAATAGGCAAATTGGTAGAAAGATGTATCAGTTGATTGTAAAGGGCAAAGAATGGAAGATGGGAGATATGGAGTGACTCCTACTGGGCATGGGGTTTGTTTTTGGGTGATTACAACATTCTAAAATCAGATCATGGTGATGGCTACACAATTTGATGGATGTACTAAGATCACTGAGTTTAAAAATAAATAAATAAGAGTATGTATTAGGAAGGTCTTCTCAAGCATAACATGAAATGAAGGGTGATAATAAATAGCTAACAGAATTTGAGAGTAACTAGAGGCTATAGAAAAGGTACTTTTAATAGAGGAACAAACATGGATATCAAACTGCTAGGAGTCAGTCAAATGGCTGGAGGTAGAAGCACTCAATTTTTGATACCATGACTAAAGATGACTAGCCATAAAAGAAATACAAACAAAATTACATAGTTACTAGGGCAATAGGCACATTGAAAACAATGCCATAAATATTTTTCAAAGACAATCTACAGAATATTTTGTTACTGTTATTTCTATAACACAAATAATTCCCTAATAAGTTAAGAAGATTAAAGTATATTTATGCAAATGACCAAGCTTATATATATGACATTGCAATAGTTTTCATTTTACATAAAACAGCTTTTAAATTAAAGATTTCAGTTTAAAACTTTCCCCATTATTGTTCTGATTCAATAATCTTTTTCTTCAAAATAAAGACTTGCATATAATTGCCTGAAAAGTAAAAGAAGAAACATAGGGAAACAGCGTTTACAAGCACTCCTGCTGGTTGGAAGTTCTGGTCTCTTTTGGTGTCATTGGAATGCTACTCTTTATGTAGGTCCCTTGTGTAGTGATGAATGAAATGGCAACTGATACTCTCTAAATAAAAGACTCACTCTCCCTCACCAGAACGAGGTGCTATGGAAGAGCTACTGTTTGCACAGTGACTTTCCAGACAAAAACTTTACACAAAAGAAACATACAAAAAATTCCTGGGAGGCCACCTCTGTGAATTTCCTGAATGATTACCCAGATGCATTAATACTCCATGTGTCATTCTCAAGGTCAGTTTGATAACGGTGCCTTTTATATAGCACCTCAACAAGCATAGAGCATACATCACACAGAATTTGACATTTGAGGTTATATTTCATTAACTGATGAATATCTTAGTATAAAACCTAAATTGTAAATAATCTTTTGGCCATTGATGCCTATAGCTTTACCACAATTAAAAATTAAGCACTGGAAAGAAATATCTTTATAACATTTTGGCTATCATCTATTATAGTTTAAACCAACTATATCTTAAAAAGTAGCAGTTGCTTATACTTTACTTTGAGAAGTGAATTAGGTTTGCAGCTTATATAAATATAAAGTGATATTATTATCAGTGATAATTCAACAATGCACACTAAGAACTATGTTATTTCTAATTTACTTCTGCCCATAATTTACATAAATATATGCATCTGCCTACCTTCACAGTCTCAGGCAATTTTATTAACAGACATTAGAATGAATGAAGGTATGGATGAGGCTTAGGTTTCCACCTGAAATTGTATCAACATATTTTCATATCCACTTATTTTGATATTTCTAAAATT
Organism: Taxidea taxus jeffersonii; assembly: GCA_003697995.1. Taxonomy (NCBI): domain Eukaryota; kingdom Metazoa; phylum Chordata; class Mammalia; order Carnivora; family Mustelidae; genus Taxidea; species Taxidea taxus. Next base: position 47,397 of record ML095853.1, read on the forward strand.
ACTGTAATACCATGTGTCTCAAACAAATTAAAATATAAAACAGCAATGCTACTCTGAAAATGAGAGGAAAAATGAATGGAATCATCTTTAAAAAATTATCCTAGAACACTGGCATAGTTTTTTAGAAGCATTATCAACATTATAGTTGGTATCTAGCAAATAATCATGCCAGACATGCAAAGGAAAATAAAGGGCATTCTAAAGGAAGCCTAAACAATATGTCTAAAAAATAACTTTTATATGTAAGAAAAAGCTATGTTGCTTATAATCCAGTAAGACAATTATCAGAAAGTCAGATAATTAAGGGTGAAAATATTTTTCCAAGCAGTTAGAGGACAGGAACAAGGCAGAGCAACAGTTCTTAACCTAAACTTAGAGCTGAAAGATCAAGAGAGCCACCTGCAGATTTAACCCCAGACATACGAAAATATCACAGGCCTTCAGTGACAAAAACATGATGAGATATCACCTCACACCTTCAGAATGGCTAAAATTAACAATACAGGAAACAACAGATGTTGTTGAGGATTCGGAGAAAGGGGAACCCTCCTACACTGTTCGTGGGAATGCAAACTGATGCAGCCACTCTGGAAAACAGTACGGAGGTTCCCCACAAAGTTAAAAATAAAACTACTCTATGACCCAGCAAATGCACTACCAGGTAATTACCGAAAGGATACAAATTTACAGATTGGAAGGGGCACATGCAACCCCTATATTTATGGCAGCATCATCAACAATAGCTAAACTATGGACAGAGCCCAAATGTCCATCTACTGATGAATGGATAAAGATGATGTGGTATGTGCATGTATTATTATATTACATATATATAAGTGTATATATATATATATATATATATATATATATATATATATATGTTTGTGTGCGGGGGTGTATGCATGCGAGTGTGTGTGTAGAATTTTACTCAGCCATCAAAAAGAACGAAATCTTGGCATTTGCAACATGACGTCAATGGAGCTAAGTGTGCATGCTAAGTAAAATAAGTCAGAAAGAAAGACAAATACCATTGTGATTTCACTTATCTGGAATTTAAAAAAACAAAACAGATGAGCATATGGGAAGGGGGGAAAAGGAAAGGGAAGCAAACCATAAGAGAATCTTACAAACTGTGGCTTGATGAAGGAAGGTGGCAGGGATTAGTTGATGGGTATTAAGGAAGGCACTTGTGTTGAGCACTGGGGGCTATATTAAATAATGAATCATTAAGTTCTATACCTGAAACCAATTTTACCATATATGTCAACTAACTAGAATTTAAACAAATTTAAACTAGATTTAATTTTAACTAGAATTTAAATTTTAACTAGAATTAAAACAAATTTAAACAAAACTAAACAAAACTAAAACTAAAAC
>ML095853.1:49173-87101 GCA_003697995.1 Taxidea taxus jeffersonii
TTTTAAGTTCTATGAGGCTTTCAATCACAATATTATTTTTATAGTTAAATATTATTATATTCAACAAGCACTTGAAACATATTTATTAAGCACCTACTACACTGGTTACTTTTTATCTCCTAAGTAAATGGCAGGTGTACTTAATATGATTATTTTCCTATTATCTAAGTAACCACATTAGTCTTCATAAGAATAATCTGTAACTTTTCAGATACTATCAAAATATAGTTATCAGGGACGCCTGGGTGGCTCAGTTGGTTGAGCAGCTGCCTTCAGCTCAGGTCATGATCCCAGCGTCCTGGGATCAAGTCCCACATCGGTCTCCTTGCTCCGCAGGGAGCCTGCTTCTCCCTCTGCCTCTGCCTGCCTCTCTGTCTGCCTGTGCTCGTTCGCTCTCTCTCTCTCTCTGACAAATAAATTAAAAAATATATATAGTTATCAGGTTTTTAGAAGTGAAGTTTCCATTTTAAAGTTTGGATCACAGTGATTCTAAAATGCTTTAATTCCTTCTATACCTAGTTGGGTACCATAATGTCCTCATGGCCTATATTAAATATGCTATCAGTAATGTATCCTAGTTAACATATAAGGTTGTCAGGCAAGAGCACAAACTATTATGAACCATGTGTCCATTTGGAATATTAAGAGGCAATGTCATACTTGGTGTTGGCACTTAACGCTCTTCTAAAGTCTAAGAATATCAAAATTTAGGGAGGGAGAATAGGTTATTCCCCATTTCCAGTTTTTGCAATGAGGCAGAATGTTTTTCACCTAAGATTTAGGAGATAGCTAGCTGAAATGGTTTATGAGGCTATTTACCAATTATAAAAATTATCACATAATTTGTAGACTATTGAAAATGGAACATGTTTTAGACATTATTGCCTTCTCAATTGACCTGAGAAGGTAACTCTGAATGAAGTCTGGAATTAAATCTATCAATTGCTTATAAAATACAACATGATAGAACATTAAGATTATTGCCACCACAAGCAAATGTTCTCCACATACACATTTCTAAACAGCATCAATGTCCCCCCAACCCTAAATCCAGGATATTAAAAAAATAAAATACAGCAAATGGGGTCTAATCAACAGGAGACTATTGGCTTTTTAAAGGAGTGGTCAGAGGTGATGAGCTAATCACTTTTTAATAAATCAGATCATTCCCAACTTGACAAAAAATAAGCGATTTTGGAATGGAAATCAAGAATAATCAACCTTGCCCACAGCAACTTCTTTCAAGACATATGTCCAAAGGCAAAGGAAACAATGAAAATGAACTTTTGAGACTTCATCAAGATCAAAAGCTTCTGTTCAGCAAAGGAAACAGTCTACAATACAAAGAGGCAACCCATGGAATGGGAGAAGCTATTCACAAATGACACTACAAAGGGCTGATACCCAGGATCTACAAAGAACTCCCCAAACTCAACACACACAAAACAGACAATCATGTCAAAAAATGGGCAGAAGACCTGAACAGACACTTCTCCAAAGAAGACATACAAATGGCTAAGAGACACGTGAAAGAAAATGTTCATCATCATCATTAGCCATCGGGGAAATTCAAATCAAAACCACATTGAGATACCACCTTACACCAGTTAGAATGGCAAAGATTAATAAGACAGGAAACAACAAATGTTGGAGAGGATGTGGAGAAAGGGGAACCCTCTTCTACTGTTGGTGGAATGCAAGTTGGTGCAGCCACTATGGAAAACAGTGTGGAGATTCCTCAAAAAATTAAAAAAAAAAAACAAAAAACAGAGCTACTCTATGACCCTATAATTGCACTACTCGGTATTCACCACAAAGATACAGATGTAGTGAAAAGAAGGGTCATATGTACCCCAATGTTCATAGCAGCAATGTCCACATTCGCCAAACTGTGGAAAGAGCCAAGATGCCCTTTAACAGATGAATGGATAAAGATGTGGTCCATATATAAAATGGAGCATTATGCCTCCATCAGAAAGGATGAATACCCAACTATTTTTATCAGCATGGATGGGACTGGAGGAGATTATGCTGAGTGAAGTATATCAAGCAGAGAAAGTCAATTATCCTACGGTTTCACTACTTATGGAACATAAGGAATAACATGGAGGACATTAGGAGAAGGAAACAAAAAGTGAATTGGGGAAAATCAGAGGGGGAGATGGACCATGAGAAACTGTGGACTCTGAGAAACAAACTGAGGGTTTTGGAGGGGAGGGGGTGGGGGATTGGGCGTGCCTGGTGGTGGGTATTATGGAGGGCATGTTTTGCATGGAGTACTGGGTATGGAGCATAAACAATGAATTTTGGAACACTGAAAAAAAGAAAATTAAATTTAAAAAAAGAATAATCAGATATTGCCCAGAAAGTGATAATCCTACTTTCACATTGCTTTGCTCATTTATATCTTCTCATTAGATCACACCATGGATAAATAAATGGAAATATAAATGAAACAGCATAACTCTGGTACATTTACATTTGAATATAACACTTCCCCCCAAAACTAACAGGTTTGAGGGAGAGAGGGCAGACTTTCATTTGGGTGGAAGAGCAAAAAGGGTATTCAAAGAGAGCTAATCTTGACTCTCTAGCCTACATAAACCAACATATGTCTTTCTTTGATGTGGGAATGACCTGAATTGATATCCTTTTCAGAGATAGTGGCTCTGGAATATGCAGAGATATAAATAATATACTTGGGTGTTCATTTGAGTGAATTAATGAAGGTATCACACAAAGACCCAGGGATCTCACAAATCCCTCCATTTCAAAGTGTTTGACAATATGAACTGATAATATTAAGGTTATATATTTTAAGCAAAATCTATACACAAACTAGAAATATTTTTCTTGATAAAATGGCCTGCATGTAAATAAAATTAAATAAAATTTTTAAAAAAAGAAAATCAAATGCCTGCCCTGATAAATCTATTTGCTTGATAAAATTTTCTAGCAGTCTAGAGAAGCAGTATGATGAAAGAGTTAAGAGTATGAACCATGGGAGCCAGACTATCTAGATTCAAATTCCAGCTCTCTCATTTTCTGGTTGCCTGACATTGCTTAATTTACTTAATCTTCGGGCTTCAATTTTCTCATTTATAAAAAAAGATATCAGCTTCCATTGGGTTACTGTGAGAATTAAATGAGTCACCTACAGCAATACCAGACACATAAGTGCTAGATAAGTGTTGGCTGCTATTATTGTTAGAGTCTTTGGAACAATTTAAATCAGCTTGCAGGTAATACAGAAATGTATGAAAACCATGAAATTTTCAGTGAAGTTAAACAAAAGTAAAATATTAGAAACAATGAAAGAAAAAGAAAAAGGAGTTTAATATCTACCATAATGTAATTAAAATCTGAAAATATAACCTGCATCTCCCAATGGTAACACAGTATTATGAATAATTTCCTAATATTAGTAAGTGTAAATCAGAAACCCAAATTATAAAATAATAAAAAATATATCAAACAGTATATTGGACATGAATGAAATTTGACAAATGCCTAATATGTCCCTCTATCACACATTAACATATATAACATTTTAAGGAACACGTATTTATCTGAAAAGGTGGAGTTTGAAAATATTATGTGAAAGTTGAAAGTCATTATCTTGGGATACCAGAATTTCAAATGGCATTGATCCTTTTGTTTACACAATTTTTTTCAAATTTGCCAATGAATTTTTATAGATTTTCTATAAGCATTAATTTATATTAAAATTACTGAAAATTAATTTCTCTTAAAATTTTTAAAAACATTTTTAGAGTAAAGAACTAATTTAACATAAATAACATTGCATTAAAAAATCACCTATATATAAAGACACGTATCTACAGAATAAACAGAGGTTTTCTTCCACCAAAGTTCATCTTAAAACCAATCTTGCTGAACTTTTGCCATTCTGCCTAACAAGGAAGATAGTATTCACATCATACTCCAAATAAAAGTATTCAGAATGGACAACACCTTCCCTTGCCAACAGTGGAAACAATGTATTTGAAAATGTATATAACATTTCTAGGAGAACCATATTCACAGTTTCTCATCAATCTTAACACTATAACTAGGTGGACCTAGTATTATTATCCTTACTCTACATCAGGGGAAACAGGTTCAGACAAGTAAATTAATTTGCTTAATGTCAGGGCTAGAAAGTTATAGAGCTGGCATTATAACCTAGTTCTTCTCATTCCTAGTCCAGTAATAGATACTAGTCTCTATCATATTCCCTATAAACCACAGCCTTTAACAATCAAATTGCAAACCCTTACCTCCAGTCAGGCCAACTTACATGTTCTTTCCCAATTTTCCCATTACTCTTACACTTAATACATGCTTCCATTAGAACAACTATCTTCTTGTAATATCCGTTTCTTTGACAAGCCTTTCTCCACTACACTATAAGCTCCTTGATGGTAAAAATCCTATCATCTTTGAACACCCAGAAAAAGTACTCTGCATAAAGGAAGTGTTTAGTCAACATTTTCTAAATGACTATTCTGTATCTGTAGTTTAACTGAATATATTCTACGTGCCCATTCTAAGAAAATGTTTAATCAAATGTACTGACAGAATAACAATTACCTATTAAGTATTTCCCTAATCTAATTCAGCTTCTACATATTCCTTATACTTCAATATTACTGACCATTATTAATTTCATTTCTAGACCTTAACACTGTTGGATTATATTCTGTGTTCTTTGGGAAATTCTTACATAACATTTACTGTAAATACATTACTCAAGGCTTCCAATACCCATTCATTCACAACAACTTTTAAGACTTTCTCTGCATAAGTCCCATAAGGATACTAGAAGGGAAAAGAAATGGGTTTCCACCCATCCAAATTTCATCTTCTGAGAGAAAGAAACACATTTTGCTACTCAAAGAGTAAAGGACATCATAAGGAAGCAAGAATTGTACTCATCTTACTGTAACTGCTCCTTAGATAGTCAAATAATCTTTCTTAAGTTTAATAATATTTTTATCTTGGGTGTGATAAGGGGTACTACTGCAAAATCACGTTGTATTACAAATATACATCCAAAAGTTAACTATATTAGCAAAAAGCCCCATAAGATATAGTTACAAACACATGGATGTCCACAGATTACAAAGTAAGAACTGTGTTCCCTAGACAGCTCAAGCAAGGGTTTATTTCAAGTATGTTTCAGGTTTATTCTCACTAGGAAATGTTTAATACAATTACACTAGCCATTCCTTGTTAAACTATATATATATATATATATATATATATATATATATATATATTGACACAACCACAGCAGCACATACCCAAGAGCTCAAATTTTCCTTTTTCTTTAGGATTTCTTTCAATCCAAGTGATATTTCACTTGAGCTGGCATTATTACCATTAGCTTTAAGGTACAGGTAGATTTAAATACAGGAGTCTTGGCATTAACAATTTGATGTATTCCCCCAGGGATCAGTTTCACATAATGATATGACAATTGTAGTCTTTCCTGATTTTTACACCTTAACTAACAGGCTTAGTTTTTTAGTAAAAGGCTCTTTTTATGTTGCCAATGGAAAACTACATCACTAATAGAACAGTGACAGGATGGATGCATTTTTTTAAGTTCAGGTAAAAATCTATTATGGGCTATTATATATTTGAAGGGAGAAAACTGTTTAAAACCATTTGTATAATTATTCCTGATAATATTTCCTAAATAACAAATTAATTAAAACACACACACACACACACAGAGTGAGGGACACCTGGGTGGTGGCTTAGTCAGTTAACTCGGCTCAGTTGATGATCCCAATGTAGGGGATCAAGTACTACATCAGGCTCCTTGCTCAGCTAGGAGTCTGCTTCTCCCCCTACTCCTCCACCCTGCTCATGCTCACTCTCTCTCAAATAAATATTTTTTTTCAAAAAGAAGATGATGTGGGGGGGGGGTGTGCATGCATATGCACATGCATGTGTAATGGAATATTACTCAGCCACTAAAAATGATGAAATCTTCCCATTTGCAATGACATGGATAAATCTAGATAATGCTAAGTGAACTAAGTCAGTCATAGAGACAAATATCATATGATTTCACTCATATATGGAATTAAAGAAACAAAACAAATGAACATAGAGAAAAAAGAAAGAGGAAAACCAGGAAACAGACTCTTTACTATAGAGAATGTCTCTACAGAGAAGAAGTGGGTAGAGGGGAAGGATGGATTGAATATATGACGGGGATTAAAGAGGGCACTTGTGATGACCTCTGAGTGTTGTATGGAACTGTTGGATCACTAAATTCTATACCTGAAACTACTATTACTCTATATATTAACTGTCTGGAATTTATTTTAAGGTTTTATTTATTTATTTACACAGAAGAGAGAGATCACAAGTAGGCGCAGAGGCAGGCAGAGACAGAGGGGGAAGTATGCTCCCTAATGAGCAGAGTCAGATGCAGGGCTCAATCCCAGGACCCTGAGACCATGACCTGAGCTGAAGGCAGAGGCTTAACCCTCTGAGCCACCCAGGCACCCCAACTGCCTGGAATTTAAATAGAAACTTGAAAAAAATATATAAAGGGGCACCTGGGTGGCTCAATAGGTTAAGCATCTGCCTTTGGCTCAGGTCATGACCTGTTGTTTCTAGAACCAAGCCCTCCATCAAGCTCCCTGTTGAGCAGGAACTCTGCTTCTCTTCCTCTCCCTCTGCTGCTCCCCACTGCTCATACTCTCTCTCTCTGAAATAAATAAATAATATATTTAAAAATATGTAGAGAAAAAGACTGGTGGTTACCAGAGGGGAGATGGGCAAGGGTCGTGAGTGAAATAAATAAAGGGTATTAAGAGTGTAATTATTGTGATGAACATTAAGTTGTCTATGGAATTGTTGAATCAATATATTGCATACCTGAAGCTAATATAATATGTTAACTCTACTGGAATTAAAATGAAAAAATAAAATAAAATAGCACATTGATTTCATGGGGCAAGGGAAGGACAGGTAAAAAGATGTATGTAGTTAAACAATAGGTTATCATCAAGGCCATAGGTTTTGTCTGGATGATGAGGTGAGGGAAACTTAGTATATTATCAAAAATAATAAATTAAATTATATATGAATGAAGAAATTAAAACTGAGTAACCTACCGGTCAGAAATGAGTAGGTTCTATATTAAGGGATAGTAATTAGCATAATTCTATGGGTCTGAGGTCCAAACAAATACCAAAAAACCAGAGGGATAAAATAGCAACAGCCATACAAAAAAACTAAACACACTTCCGGGCACCTGGGTGGCTCAGTCAGTTAAGTGACTGTCTTTGGATCAGGTCATGATCCCAGGGTCCTGAGACTGAGCCCCCCATCAGGCTCCCTGAGGTGGTATCTCATTGTGGTTTTGTTTTGTATTTCTCTGATGCTGAGTGATACTGACCATATTTTTCATGTGTCTGTTGGTCATCTGTATGTTTTCTTTGGAGAAATGTCTGTTCATGTCTTCTACCCATTTCTCGACTGGATTTTTTGTTTATTGGGTGTTGAGTCTTTATACTCAACATAAGTTGAGTAAGTTCTTTATAAATTTTGGATACTAGCCCTTTATATGATATTACAAATATGTTCTCCCATTCCATGGGTTGCCTTTTAGTTTTGCTGAGTATTTCTTTGGCTGAATAAAAGTTTTTTATCTTAAAGAAGTCCCAATAGTTTACGCTTGTTTTGTTTCTTGTATCTTTAGAGCTGTATCTAGCAAGAAGTTGCTGTGGCTGAGGTCAAAAAGGTTACTGCCTGTATTCTCCAATAGGATTTTGATGGATTCCTGGCTAACATTTAGGTCTCTCATCTGTTTTGAGTTTACTGTCATGTATGATCTAAGAATGAAGTCTAATTTCATTCATCTGCATGTGGCTGTCCAATTTTACCAACACCATTTGTTACAGACACTTGTCTTTTTTCCCACTGGATATTCATTCCCACTTTGTCAAAGATTAGTTGACTATGGTGCGCCTGGGTGGCTCAGTGGGTTAAGCCTCTGCCTTAGGCTCAGGTCATGATCTCAGGGTCCTGGGATGGAGCCCCATGACAGGCTCTCTGCTCAGCAGGGAGCCTGCTTACACCTTTCTCTCTGCCTGCTGCTCTGCCTATTTGTGATCTCTCTGTCAAATAAATAAATAAAATCTTAAAAAAAAAAGATTAGTTGACTATAGAGTGGAGGGTCCATTTCTGTGTTTTCTATTCTGTTCCACTGACCTATATGCCTGGTTTTGTGCCAGTACAATAAGGTCTTGGTGACTACAGCTTTGTAATATAACTTAAGACCGAAAATGAGATGCCTCCAGCTTTGCTTTTCTTTTTTAAAATTAATTTGCCTTTTGGGGTCTTTCTGATTTTCATACAAATTTGAGGATTGTTTCAACTCTGTGAAAAAATGCTGATGGTATTTGCATAGGGATTGTACTGAATGTATAGATTGCCATGGGTAGTATAGACATTCTAACAATACTGGTTCTTCTAATTCATGAGCATGGAATGTTTTTTCATTTCTTTCTGTCTTCTTCAATTTCCTTTATAATTATTCTACAGTTTTCAGAGTACAGATCCTTCATCTCTTTGGCTAGGTTTATTCCTAGGTAACTTACAGTTTTTGGTACAATTGTAAATGGGAATGATTCCTTAATTTCTCTTTCTTCTACCTCATTGTTAGGATATGCAACTGCTACTGACTTTTGTGCATTGATTTTATATCCTGCAACTTTGCTGAATTCCTTTATCAGTTCTAGCAATTTTTACTGGACTCTCTGTATTTTCTACATAAAGTAACATATCTTCTGCAAAGAAGAGAAGGTATAGCTTCTTCTTTGTCAATTCAGATGCCCTTATATCTTTTTTTTTTTTTTTATCTAATTGATGAGGCTAGGTCTTCCACTACTATGTTGCACAACAGTGGTCGAGGGGACAATCATATCATGCTTCTCACCTTAGGGGAAAGCTCTCAATTTTTCTCCATTGAGGATGATATTCACTGTGGGTTTTTCACATATGGCTTTTAGGATATTGAGATATGTTCCCTCCGTCCTTACACTGTAGAGAGAATTTATCAAGAAAGGATGCTGTATTTTATCAAATGCTTTTCATGCATCTTAGAGGATCATATGGTTCTTGTCCTTTCTTTTATTAATGTGGTGTATCACACTGAGTGATTTGTGGATGTTGAACCAACACTGCAGCACAGTAGTAAATCCCACTTGGTCAAGGTGAATAAATCTTACAATTTTTTCAAATTAACACATAATGTATTATTTGCTTCAGGGGTACAGGTCTGTGAATCATCAGTCTTAAACAATTCACAGCACACACCATAGCACATACCCTCCCCAGTGTCCATCACTCAGCCACCTTATCCCTTCCCTGCTACCCCCCAGCAACTCTCGGTTTGTTTCCTGAGATTAAGAGTTTCTTATGGTTTATCTCCCTCCCCAGTCCTATTTTGTTTCATTCCCCCCCACCCCCCATGAACACCTGCCCTGCCTCTCATATTCCTCATATCAGAGAGATCATATAATTAATTGTCTTTCTCTGACTGACTTATTTCACTTAGTATAATACACTCTAGTTCCATCCACATCATTGAAAATGACAGGATTTCAGGGGTTTTGATGGCTGCATAGTATTCCAGTGTGTGTGTGTGTATCTTCTTTATCCATTCATCTGCCGATGTAATCCTTATAATTTATTGTTGGATCCTATCAGCTAGGGTCTTTGGTAGAATTTGTCTATCCTGCTGGAGCCTATTAGCTATACCTTGGTTAGAATTTGTATATACATGTTCATCAAAGACCTTGGTCTGTAATTCTCCATTTTGGTGGAGTGTTGGTCTGTTGTTGTTTTTTTTTAATATTCTATTTATTTATTCGACAGACAAAGATCACAAGTAGGGAGAGAGGCAGGCAGAGAGAGGGGAGGAAGCAGGCTCCCTGCTCAGCAGAGAGCCCGATGTGAGGCTCCATCCCAGGACCCTGAGATCATGACCTGAGCAGAAGGCAGAGGCTTTAACCCACTGAGCCACCCAGGTGCCCCAGTCTGGTTTTGAAATAAAGGTAATGATAGCCTCATAGAACAATTCTGGAAGTTTTCCTCCCATTTCTATTTTTTGAAGCAGAAAAATAAGTTATTATTTCTTCCTTAAATGTTTGGTAGAATCACTCTGGGAGGCCATTTGGCCATAGACTCTTGTTTGTTGGGAGAATTTTGATTAGTGATTCAATTTCTTTGTTGGGAGAATTTTGATTAGTGATTCAATTTCTTTGCTGGTTATTGGTCTCTTCAGTATTTCTATTTCTTCATTTCAGTTTAGGTAGTTTATATGTTTCTCAGAATACATCCATTTCTTCCAGATTGCCTAAATTGCTGGCATATAATTGCTTATAATATTCTCCTATAATTGTGTGTGTATCTTCAGTATTAGTTGCAATCTGTCATGCAAAGCCCTTTTTCTTTAATTGTTTTATTCATTGGTTTATATATTTGGCTGCTCCCAAGTTAGAGACATAAATATTTATAACTGTTAATTCTTGTTGGATAGACCCCCTTTATTATGATATAGTCTCCATTTTTATGTCTTATTACAGTCTTTGGGTTAAAATCTAGTCTGTCTGATATAAGGATGGCTACTCCAGCTTTCTTTTGATATCCACTGGCATGATAAATCATTCTCCACCCCATCAACTTTCAATCTAGAGGTGTTTGGGGGCATAAAATGAGATTCTTGTAACCAGCATATCAATGGATCTTATTTTTTTAATCCATTCTGATATCCCATGTCTTTTGATTATAGCATTTAGTCCATTTACATTCAGAGTAACTATTGAAACATATTAATTTAGTGCCATTGTATTACCTATAAAGTCACAGTTCCTGAAGTTTGTCTTTGTTCCTTTCTGGTCTTTTTATTCTGGGCACTCTCTCACAGCTCAAAGGATCTCCTTTAATATATCCTGCTGGTTTGGTTTGGTGTTCACAAATGCCTTTAGTTTTTGTTTGTCTTTGAAACTGCTTGTCTTTACTATTCTGAATGACAGCCTTGATGAATAAAGTATTGTTTGCTGCATACTTTTCTCATTTAGCATGTTGACTATATCATGACAGTCCTTTCTGGCCTGCCATGTATCTGTGGCCAGGTCTGTGGTCAGCCTTTTGTCTCCACCCTTGTAGATTAAGGACCTCTTGTCCCAAGCTGTTTTCTGGATTTTTTTTTTTTTTACCTCTGAAATGTCAGCACTGATGGGTGGGATGAATAAGGTCGTGCCCCATAAGGTGGTGCCTTACTCTCTAGCCCCAGAGCTGAAGGTTTATGCACCCCACTCTTCAGTGAGCTCTCACAGAAAAGCAGTCAATCACTCTTGTCCCCCAAGTTTTCATCAGAACTCAGCCTGAGTGTTTTTATCTCAGTTACTCAGCTTGATTTCAAAACTACAAATTTTACATTCTCATGCACCACAGAACCCCTCTATTCCTCCTGGGAGAGGAAGAGGGGTCTAGCAATGCTTCTGCCTTTGGTGGAACCCTGCCAGGAAAGCAGTCACATGCCAATTTAGCAGTTTGCAATCTATGGCAACACCGAGCAGAAAGCTGGCACCTAAACTCACTGTTTTCAGTTGGCTTCTCCACTCTTGTGCCTGGGAGCTGCCCCCACTCAGGCACCCTCATTCTTCTTATGACCCAGGGATCCTAATACCATGTTATCACACCTTAGACTGTGCCAGGATTCACCACCTGAGCACCTTTTTAAAAATTTTTATTTATTTGTTTATTTGAGAAAGACAGAGATGGAGAGATGTCGGGTGTGAAACAGTTGGGCATGAAGTGGGGCATGAAACAGAAAGAGAAGAATCAGACCCCCCCACTAAGGAGGGAGTCTGACTTAGGGCTCAATCTCAGGACCCTGGGATCACGATTTGAGACACAGGCAGACATTTATCTGACTGAGCCACCCAAGTACCCCACCTGAGCACCTTTAAGCCAGGAATAGACTCCACTGTAGTAGACTTCTAAAACTTCCAATTTTGAGTGCCACTGCTTTTAATACTTTGTGGTAGCCTCTTTAAGCAGGCTCCCTCACCTCTACAGTATCCTCAAATATCATACCCCAATTCAATTCTCTGCACATCCCACCTTCCAAAATGTGGTTGCTTTTTGACTCGTAGAGTTGTAGCATATCTGTTCTCAGATTTCTGGTTGATATCACAGGTTTTCAGAATGATTTCATAACTATCTAGCTGTATTCCAGGTAACAAACTTAGGATCCACTACTTCTCTGCCATCTTAACTCCACCACCCAGTTCAATACCTTTGATAAATATACACGTAAAAATCCTCAACAAAATATTACCAAACAAAAAAATAGCAAATGGGTCCAATAAGACATTAAAAACCAAATCATACACCATATTCAAGTAGAATTTATTTCCATGATGCAAGGGTGGTTCAGTATTTGCAAATTAAACAATATTATATACCACATTAAGAAAAGAAAGGATAAGAGCCATATGATCATTTTAAGAGATGCAAAAAAAGCATGTGACAAAGTACAATGACCATTCATGGTAAAAAACCTCAACAAAGTAGGTTTGGAGGGAACATACTAAACACAATAAAGGCCATATATGAAAAACAAACAGCTAACATCACACTTAATGGAGGAAAAACTGAGAGCTTTTTCCTCATAGATCAGGAACAATACAAGGATGTCCAAGTTCACCATATTCATTCAACATAGTACTAGAAGGCCTGGCCACGGTAATCAGATAGCATAAAGATAAGTAAAGAGCATCCAAATTGGCAAGGAAGAAGTCAAATTTCGATACTGGTAGATGGCATGGTATTCTATATAGAAATCCTGAAATACGATTGAGAAACTGCAAAAACTGATAAATGAATTCAGTAAAGTCACACAATACAAAATCAATGTACAGAAGGCTGTTGCATCTGATTACAGCACTAATAAAGCAACAGAAAGAGAAATTAAGAAAGCAATCCCATTTATACTTGCACTAAAGACCATAAGAATAAATTCAAAGAGGTGAAAGAACTATACTCTGAAAACTACAGAACATGGATTTAAATAATTCAAGATGACACAGGGAAATGAAAAGATATTCCATGTTCCTAGACTAGTGAATAGTGTTAAAATGGCCATACTACCTAAAATAATGTATGGATTTAATACAATCTCCATCATAATACCAACAGTATTTCTTCACAGACTTAGAACAAACAATCCTAAAATTTGTATGGAACCACAAAAGACCCTGAATAGTGAAAACAATATTAAAAATAAAAACAAAGCTGGAGGTATCACAATTCCCAATTCCCAGTTATACTACAAAGCTGTAGTACTATAAAACCAGCATGGTACTGGCATAAAAATAGACACACAGGTTAATACAACAGAATAGAAAACTCAGAAACAAGTTCGTGGATTATATGGTCAATTAATCTTTGACAACAGACTCAAGAACGTGCAATTGGAAAAAGACAGTAACTCCAATAAATGGTGTTGCAAAACTGGACAGCTACACGCAAAAGAATAAAACTGGACCACTTTCTTTCACCATATGCAAAAATTAACTTAAAATAGAAAAGGACCTAAATGTGAGACCTAAAACCATAAAAATCCTAGAAGAGGACACAGGCAGCAATTTTCTTTGACAGTGGCCATAGCAATATTTTTTAGGTATATCTCCTGTGGCAAGAGAAATAAAAGTAAAAATAAACTACTGACACTACATCAAAATAAAATTTTATGCATAGTAAAGGATCAATCAACAAACTTAAAACAATCAACAAAATTAAAAGAAAACCTACAGAATAAGAGAAGATATTTGCAATGACATATCTAATAAAGGTTTAGTATCCCAAATATATAAAGAACTCATATAACACTCTAAAACCAAATAATCCAATTAAAAATGGGCAGAAGATCCATCAGAAAGGATGAATACCCAACTTTTGTATCAACATGGATAGGACTAGAAGAGATTATGCTGAGTGAAATAAGTCAAGCAGAGAGAGTCAATTATCATATGGTTTCGCTTATTTGTAGAATATAAGGAATAACACAGAGGGCATGGGGAGATGGAGAGGAGAAGGGAGTTGGGGGAAATTGGAGGGGGAGATGAACCATGAGAGACTGTGGACTCTGTAAAACAATCTGAGGGTTTTGGAGGGGGAGGGGGTGGGAAGTTGGGTGAGCCTGGTGGTGGGTATCATGGAGGGCATGTATTGCATGGAGCACTGGGTGTGATGCATAAACAATGAATTCTGGAACACTGAAAAGAAATTTAAAAAATGAATAAAAATTAAAAAAAATAAAATAAAATAAAAATGGGCAGAAGACATGAACAGACATTTTTCCAAAGAGGACATACAGATGACCAAAAAATACATGAAAGATGCTCAACGTCATTCATCATCAGGAAAATGCCAATAAAAACTACAATGAGATATCACGCCCCACCTACCAGAATGGCTAAAATTAAAAATACAAGAAACAAGAAGTATTGGTGACAATGTTGAGAAAAAGGAACCCTCATGCACTATTTGTAGGAATACAAATTGGTGCAACCACTATGGAAAACAGTATGGAGGTTCCTCAAAAAGTTAAAAATATAACTACCGTAGGATCCAGAAATCACACTACTGGGTATAACAAATACAGTAATTCAAAGGGATAGATATACACCCTTATATTTATTGTAGCATTGTTTACAATAGCCAAATACGGAAACAGCCCAAGTGTCCATGGATAGATGAGTTCATAAAGAAGATATACACTCACACACTGGTGTATTATTCCACCATAAAAAAGAAAATGAAATCTTGACATCTGTAACAACATGGGAGGGAGCCAGAGAACATAATACTAAGTAAAACAAGTCAGAGAAAGACAAATACCTATGTTTTTGCTCATATGTGGAATTTAAGAAAGAAATGAACAAAGGAAAAAAGACAAGAGAGACAAACCAAGAAACAGATAAAAGGGAGGTGGATGGGAGATGGGTAAAATAGGTGATGGGGATTAAAGAGTATACTTATGATGAGCACTGAATAATGTATGGAATTTCTGAATCACTATATTGTGCACCTTAAAGTAATATAACACTGCAAACATAGTCTTAAAATAAGAAGCTTAAAAAAATTAAATGTCTGTTTATTAAAATAATAAACAATTAAAATAGCACAAGTTCAGGGCACCTGGGTGTCTCAGTGGGTTAAAGCCTCTGCCTTCGGCTCAGGTCATGATCCCAGGGTCCTGGGATCGAGCCCTGCATCAGGCTCTCTGCTCAGCAGGGAGCCTGCTTCCCTTCCTCTCTCTCTGCCTGCCTCTCTGCCTACTTGTGATCTCTGTCTGTCAAATAAATAAATAAATAAATTTTTTAAAAAATAGCACAAGTTCTTTATGAATGCCCAATTCATCACATAGATGGAAAATATATCACTATTAGAGCCAATGTATGGTTTAGTATGATACAAAAGCATAATACATGGAATATATTAATATATTGGTAATAAGGTCAAAAGCAGAAAATATAGTATTTCTCATAAAAATATAAACTAGGGCACCTGGGTGGCTTAGGTGGTTAAGCTGCTGCCTTTGGTTCAGGTCATGATCCCAGAGTCCCGGACTGAGTCCTGCATCGGGCTCCCAGCTACACAGGGAGTCTGCTTCTTCCTCTGACCTTCTCCCCTTTCATGCTCTCTCTCTCTCTCAAATAAATAAAT
This sequence comes from Taxidea taxus jeffersonii, assembly GCA_003697995.1. Lineage (NCBI taxonomy): Eukaryota > Metazoa > Chordata > Mammalia > Carnivora > Mustelidae > Taxidea > Taxidea taxus. The sequence continues at coordinate 64,942 of ML095853.1, forward strand.
AAAATCTTTTAAAAAAATTAAAAAATAGGGACGCCTGGGTGGCTCAATGGATTAAAGCCTCTGCCTTCGGCGCAGGTCATGATCTCAGGATCCTTGGATCGAGCCCCACATCAGGCTCTCTGCTCAGCGGGGAGCCTGCTTCCCCTTCTCTCTGCCTACTTGTGATCTCTCTCTGTCAAATAAATAAATAAAATCTTAAAAAAATAAAAATTTAAAAAAATAAAAATAAAAACTAAAGGGGTGCCTGGGTGGCTCAGATGGTTAAGCATCTGCCTTTGGCTCAGGTCATGATGCTGGCATCCTAGGATCGAGTCCTGCATCGGGATTCTTTCTCCTCAGGGAGCCTGCTTCTGCCTCTGCCTCTGCCTCTATCTCTCATGAATAAATAAATAAAATCTTAAAAAATAAAATAAAAAATAAAATTGATCATAACTGAATATTGTTTATACACCTTGTTTTGCAACGATTTGAGAATACTTACAAATATATCACACCAAAGCTTCATAAAATAAACATATTTTATACAAACTTCTCTATTAAAATCCTAAGATGCCAGCTTCTCCTGTTTCACTTATGAATAGACAAATAAAATTAGAGGCTTATTAACTTGACAAGATAGCTACACTTTATGTAAAATGATTCATCAACTGAAAATATATGAGCATGTGATGTTAGAATTAAGGGAAAGTTGGGTCATTTAGCCTCTTTCAGATCTGGTTTTATGTTTTAAGTACAGCAACATATCATAAATGCATAAGTTTGATTAATAAATGCAAATTCTAAAAGGTATTATGCTTACTAATAACTTCCAACATGATTTACACATAGCAATTTACTTGATCACCTATGCAACTAAGAGTCTGCCACATTTACATGCTTCTCTCAGGTCCTGGGTCTCTACCAAGCCATCCTGGTACATAATACTAAGTACAATTAATTTATAGGACATTAGCACCACTCACCTGGTTTTTCCTCCTATTAACTTTATTTGGGTTTCATGAAGATTGTACCAGTAATCTAGATAAGAGGCAGTCAGATAAGTTTTTTTTAAGCCATCCACTGTAACTTTCTATTTGTTTTCTCCCACTAACACTGAAACATTTGAAAAGTGCAAAGGAGCTCATTACTAGAAACTACTTGCACTTGTAAATACCATCAAGCTTCACCATAAGCTCACAGGTACGTGTAAAAAAATTAAATTACATAAAATAGAGGGTCATATCCTCATGAATTTAATTAAAAACCATATATTTCAATCCAGCTGTACTGTCTCAAAAAAATCACAAAAACAAAATGTGGAACTTACCTTGAACAAATATGACTATAAAATGAACTAAGAAAGGCCCAAATCAACCTGAAAGAAACACTTCACAACCCTTCCTATCCCATTTGAATTCTATCTGAATTATGCTCTTATACAATGCTTTAATAATTATTTAATAAATTTATGACTTCTGGCTTAATATACTATTTATAATCTTGGAAAAATGAATTTTCTTCCCTCACTACCATGAAGCAGGGGGAGGGGAAAAAGGTAAAAATTCCAAACTGCTTATGTCTAATAAGTAAATACAAACAGAAAAGTGAAAAGACTAATGGTAACCTGGGCCATATTCAAAATTCAGTGACTATAAAGTTTGTATTGTGAAGCATACCTCAGAGTTAAGATTTTCTGGTAATTATGTTTGAGAAATATTAAATTAAGCATGTTCTAAGAGATGTACCAAAAAAGCTCCTGCAATTGATCTCAGGTACTTACAAGTATTAAAAGGAGAAATGGTATACAACTTCATACCCAGTATCATGATAGGAACCAGTGACAGACCCCACAGACAAACCAATTCTGACAAGGACAAAACTCAGTCACACTTAACATTAACCAGTAAAATGAGGTCACCACAATTTCCTGCTACAAACTGATATATTACCTCTTGCTGGGCAGAAGAGCTGTAGCATGAGGCAACTATAAACAAAATAGATAGAACTAAGATTTAAGCAAAGCTATACTTTAAAAGATTAAAACAAATTACATTGTGGTGGACAGCCTAGAAATTCTAGCAGTGACAAAGTAAAACATCCAGCAGTTAAGAACTGGATGGAGAACAAACTCCCCTAAGAGGGGAGGTGGGCAAGGAAATGGTTTAAAGTGGTGATAGGTATTAAGGAGGGCAATTTTTGTGATGAGGACCAGGTCCTGTATGGAAGTACTGAATCACTAAATTGTACACCTCAAACTATTATTATACTAAATGTTAATTAAGTGGAATTTAAATAAAACCAAAAAATGAATGTAAAAAAAGGAAACAATAGTACTAATCACCAAAAAAAAGGAAAAAAAGAAAAAAAATCCAATCCCAGACACATCATAATCAAACTGCTAAAAACTACAAACAAGGAATAAAATGTGATAGCAATCAGAAAAGGAAAATATGAAATGAAAAATTACATATAAGGAAACAACCATTAGAAAGACTCCAGGTTTCTCATCAGAAAATAGAAATAAACATACAAAAAACTAGAGAAAACTTATCTTACTAATATTAATTAATAAGAAAAAAGGTATTCCATATCCTTATCTTTACCAATAAACCTGTTTGGAGAAAGCATAAACTTCATCAATGGAACAAATTCCTTACACAGTAAAATAACCTACAGTATATAGCACATCTATGGCTATAAGGAGAGCTGACTATCTATCTCTCCCAATTTTATTTGATTTTTTCATAAAAACATTCCGATGATACTAAAATTAACATCCTAAAATGTAAGGTCAAGAATGAATTAATTTGAAAACTTCAAAATATGTTTTCACTTTCTGCTAAATTATATAAACTTGTGGGCTAAGTGAGATGTTCTCCAAGACAAATGAGAACAAATTAAACCTTAAAAAAATCTGATCATCAATTCTTCATGAATTAGTCACTGGTGGGTTTGAATTTCATGAAAAGAAGCATTAAATGCTGATTTCACATTTAGTAAACGCCCCACCTACTGATACAAATGAAAACAGAAAAAGAAATTCATCACCAACATATTGAAAGCTTGTGATTTGTTTCAAGGTATACTCTTTTACCAATATTCTAGTCTGATAATACATTCTTACTATAAGAAGTTAATAGTAGATCCTGACATAATCATCTTATTCACTTCTAACAAAAAGGTCTGAATAGCTTTTTAAGGCATTCCTAGCAACACACCTATTTAAACAGAATTTGCTCAGACCTACAGAAAGCATACAGCAATCGATCATTACATAGTTTCAGTGTATAAATCTGAAGTTAAGAGCAATCTTGGTAACAGCTATCAATGCCCTCTTCTCTACTGCAAACTGCTAGCTGAAGAGGCTTTTTCAAAAGGAGATTTGAGGCAGTATTTGCTTTTAACTGAGGAAGATGTGTTACAAAACCACCCCATATAAAAAAGGCCATGTTAACTTGTATACAGACACATATTTACATGTGAGCCGTAAATTACAGATTTTAAAAAAATTAAATAGAAAAAAGTACATTTGACATAAGGTCAGCGTATTGGATGATACTCCTTACTAAGCAAATCTTGAAAGGACTGCCAGAAGCCAGGTCACTTAAAGAACAAAGAGTGAATACAGATAGGATGGAAATTACTGAATTTAGTCACTTTTTTGTACATTCATGAAAATCAAAATAAGGTTTTCCATAAAATGAAATACCAGAAGATTTATGGAGGGTAGAACATTTACATGATAAAAAATGGATTATCATCAAAGTGCCATTTTAAAAATAACAGTGCTTAAAAATGCTTCCTGGCTCACATATAAAATTGGTATTAGAGAATATTTTAAGCTAAATGTGGTAAATTTTGATGACTCAAAGACACTATAAATAGTCTAATTTCTTTTCTGTGTAACTTTTGAAACCACTATAGAAGTTGTAAAGATGGATGGAAATTAAGAGTAACACACTAATGCTTCAGCAAGGTTTGACTTTAAACTGAACACATTTTTCTCTTCCTCATTCTTAAAGCCTCCCTTCCTCTTCACTTGTTTTTCTGTATACTCCTTTGTTCCAGGAATTCAACAATGACATTTCCATCTTGTTGAGCTCTATGTATACTTTTCAACAAGATTCAGATGGCCAGTGCCAATGCTAGTCATGAGACCACCTTGAAGATATGAGGAATGTAACTGGCAGCTTATATGAGATTCTTTTCAAAACCATCCAAATCCTGTATTTTCCTACAAAGCCCCTCAACCTTTTACCCTGAGCCGACTTATAGTTTTGGAGGCATTAGCCCACTGCTGCAGCCTCCTTTGCCTGGGAAAGCAATAAACTATCTTCCTTCTTTATATCCAAACTCTGTCTTCACATTATGTATTCTAGCTCCAGAGCAGCAAGGTTGGTTTTCAACAACACTTTCACCTTATTTATATAATTTTAATAATTAGAATTTCTATTTATCCCCATTCTTCTCAAAATATGTTGTTTAATGTGATGACTATCCCATCCCTAAAGAGAATGAATTGGGGAAAGTATGCGTTATGGTGAGTACTGTGAAATGTGCAAGCCTGATGCGTCACAGACCTGTACCCCTGGGCAAAATAATACATTATATGTTAAAAAAATAAACAAAAAAAGAAAAAAATCTTATTTTAAAAACAAAATCAATTACTTTGAGGATAAATTTATCCAATGTACAAAACAATCAAATAAGTCAAATATAAAAATAGAATGCATACTTAATACATACCCATGCTCCAAGTTTATATAATAAATCAAAACAAGTAAATAATAGTACCCAGTACTCAACACTTACTATGGACTAGGCCACTAATCCTTTTAACCCTCATGAGCAACCTATGAGGTAATATTATCATCCCTCTTGTTTTACAGATTATGAAACTGAGATGTAAGAAGTTAGGTAACCTGCTGAAGGGCACTGACCTAGTAAGGTACAATGTCTGGTTCTAACCAAGTGTTCTGACTCCAGAGTTCATTCTCTTTAAGTGCTACACTGGAGCTGCAGAATCTTCTACCACTATGAAAAAGCTGATGGTATCTCATGTAAAAATAAATAGTTTTAAACTGACAAATGTTGGTAACTGGTTCCCAGTGAGGTAAAAGCTGTGGAATTCAAGTTATTGAATGGATCCCTAGTCTTGTAAATCTTGTAAATCTTGAGCAAGATTTGAATTAGGGGAAAAAAAGATAAAATATATGATGTTTCATGAAGGAGTAGGAAATAGATGTGAGATATAACAGAGGCAAAGAAAAGTACCCAATAAAAATAACAATTCTGAAAAAATGAAACAAAGACATAAGTACAATTTATAAAAACAAAATTACTCTAAAAAGCAAATCCAAGAAACAAATCTCACTCTATCTTTAAGCCCCACAAACAAGTTTCTCAGAACACACCACTTGACTGAAACTGCTAGTTTTGCCCATAAATTTTTGAAACTGCTAGTTTTGCCCATAAATTTTCCCCAAATTCTTTTCTATTTTCTTTTTTCCTAAACTATTATCTAACCTTAACCACTATCATCATTCCCACTTTTCTACCTCTTTTTCTTCCTTTACCATTAACCATAGTTGCTTCCCAGGGTTCCTCTTCTCAGTGATAACTTTAGAAAGCTCACCTTTCCAAATCTGTATTTTTAGTTGCCTAAAACTCATTTCTAATTATATATTCTGTTGCATAGTAAGCACAGTAATAACAGAAATAGTATACTATCACAAAAAAAGTTCTTTTCTATTTCTGCATCATCAGACCCATTCTCCATTTCCTTAGGCTTATTGACCAGTTGGTCCTTTGGTTCCATAGTCAACACACAGATCCTTTAAGATATGCTTCTTCCTTTCTTTTTTTTTTTTTTTAAGATTTTATTTGTTTATTTGGCAGAGAGAGATCACAAGTAGGCAGAGAGGAAGGCAGAGAGGAGGAAGCAGGCTCCCCGCCAAGCAGAGAGCCCGATGTGGGGCTCGATCCCAGGACCCTGAGATCATGACCTGAGCTGAAGGCAGAGGCTTAACCCACTGAGCCACCCAGGCGCCCCTGCTTCTTCCTTTCTATATCCACTGCAATGACCACAATTTATAAGGTTTCATTACCTTCCCCCTTGGATGCTAAAACAGTCACCTAGGGGCGCCTGGGTGGCTCAGTGGGTTAAAGCCTCTGCCTTCGGCTCAGGTCATGATCCCAGGGTCCTGGGATCACGCCCTGCATCAGGCTCTCTGCTCAGCCGGGAGCCTGCTTCCCTTTCTCTGCCTGCCTCTCTGCCTACTTGTCATCTCTGTCAAATAAATAAATAAAATATTTTAAAAAACAAACAACAACAACAAAAACAGTAACCTAGCTTATGCCCCTGCCCAAAGCTTCTCCCTCTCCAGTGTCCATGCCTAGCTGCCAGATCAGCTTATCTCAAACATCAACCTGCAAGAGCCATTAAGGTTACCTAATGATGGTTAGATACAGTCTTAACCTCCAATCCCTGGGGTGTGGGGCTGTAAACAATTTCACATTTATTGACTGTCTACCCTAGCAAAATAACTGTGTTAGGCAAATCTTCTTCACAGTTGTGCAAAGTAGGTACCTTTAAACAATTTTATACTTAAGAATGAACAGTGAGGTTAAACTCTTTGTCCAAGTGCACAGAGCAGAATCTGAATCCAAAGTTTATGCTGACTACATTCCCTATTCTTTTCCTTGTATATTCCATCTCACAACTTAACTGGAAGCCACAGATAATCTTGCCACCACTCTGAACTCTGCCAAGTCTCTTCCTTGCCATTGCTGCTGTTTGCCTGCTGATGCTGGAAGCTTCATCCATCCAGGCTAATTTGGTCACTTACAAACAAAGCTTTTCAGCCTTTAATTTCTTTAATGCCAGCACTTGGGCCCCGATTAGGAAGGCAGGGTAGACACACTGACAAGTGTGCAAAGTGACAGTGGACAGCAAGGGAGAAGACAAAATACCTATAAAAAGCAGACACCAAAACTATTAAATGACAGCAGACTGGGACCATGAGCCTCTCCTGGTATTCTCTCTATACATTCCTCTCCAACTAAACACTGCCAAGCAAGAACAGAGCGTCTGTCCATCCCTTTTCCCCATGACTATTTTCTGTTCAATAAACACCTGAAGAAAAAGGGTAAGCATTTCTCCAGTCCCTTGAGTTTTCTGTTTACTCCATTAACACCTCCCTTTCTTTGTCAAGATGACCATATAACAGACCAAGGCAATGCTCAGCTCTCAGCAACTTCTAAATCCCAGGTGGTTTCCTAAGGAGTCTTCTTAAGGCATCATCCTGTTCTTTCAAACTACTTTTTGGCAGAGAATTCTTACTCATTCTTCAAGGCGTAAGGTTTCTTCTCTGATGCTTTCCCTAAGCACCCAAGAAGGTTGGTAAGGAAACACACAGCCACTCTAGAAGCAGGTGACATTATCTCCGTTTTAAAACTGAAGCAACTCCAGGTTTCCAAGGACACACCTACAGTAAGTTTTGTGTAACTTCATGTTCTCCAACAAAATAGTTTTCTCAAAGAACTTCTATTTGCTATTATTTGAGGATACTAGATTTCATCGCCACTCAGTGCTTTCTCTAACCCATTCTGTTTACCTTATATTTTATATTGAGTGTTAAATTCTCAAGTGGAGAAATGATATTGCACTTAATATTTCTATTTTTCATTTCCACTGTAATACATGAGATGGCTCATTGCATGAAATTTATATGTGAACAAAGGACCTAGAATTAGATTGAATAGCCTCAAAGCCCATTTCCATGAGAACTTAGGGGAGTCATTTAACCACCTGGAACCATAGTATCTACTTTAGAGGTTTGGGAAGATTAAATGAGAAAATGCATGCAATGTGCTTAGCACAGTGTCCAGCACAGAGTAACCTTTCAATAAATGTTCAATGCTATTATTCTTGTTATCATTAAGGTCATTCACTTCAGGAACTACTTCTTTCAACACTACAGCGGTCTGTCCTATAAAGCTTTCCCAAACAAGGCACATTTCTCCCATGCTCCTATTTGCATCTAATTCACACTACCACTATAACTAGAACTACTACTACTACTACTACTATACAAAATGGCTGATGGTTATCTGTTTTAAGGTTTATCTCTCACTGTGCAAGAAGCATTCCTCTGGGAAGAAACCATCTTTTTTCAATCTGGTTACTATCATATTCTAAAAGTGCCTTACATACTTGTATAAATCCCTTTGCCTGGAATACCCTTTATTATCTTCTCTATCTGGCATATCCCTATTTATTCTTTGGAAACAAAATTAATACTTCCAGTGGTGAAGCCTTATTAACAATCTCAAAGTTATAATTCCCAGATCAGTTCTTCATACCTTAGCTGTAGTACTTAACAAAAAAATAGTATAATTTATTCATTCATCTACATGCCTGTCTCTCTAACTAGGCTTATGAACTCTTCCATGTCAGGAATCCTACTTTATTATTTTAGATCTAGCCCAGCAGAACATAACATATCGCAGATGCTCAAGAACTCTTTGAATGAATTACTGTTAGATGAATAAAGCAAAAATATATAATTGTACTTGTTAAATGGAATCTGAAATATTATCAAGCAACTTAGGTCGCTTTTTATGAATTTTATGAATTTGTATGAATTTAGGACTACTATAATTAACATAGAGAAAGGTATTTTGAGAGGAATTCACATCTCCATGGGTGTGAAGGGATAATAGGAAAGTATATATTTAGGTAAGTATTTGGAGTTAAAGCAGGTAAGATTTTGTTTCTTGTTTTCAACTGTTTAAACTTTTTTAAAAAATATTTTATTTATTTGTCAGAGAAAGAAAGTGAGCACATAAGCAAGGGGAGCAGCAGGTAAAGGGAGAAGTAGGCTCCTGGCTGAGCAAGGACCCCAATGTAGGACTGAATCCCAGGACCCTGGGATCATGACCTGAGCCAAAGGTAGATGCTTAACCGACTGAGCCACTCAGGCATCCTTATCTCGGGTTGTTTAAAAAGCAAAACCATTTAAAAATTTCAGTATAATCATAAATAATATTCCATGGGGATAGATCTGAAAAAGGCATGAAGATTTAGATCATTTCCTCCCTGAGTCCAAGTTGTACAGGATAGAAAGAAGGCTAGAAATAGTAAACAAAGGAGAAAGAAAAATGCAGAAACAAAGATAAAGACAGGAAAAGGGTGTGCTTTGCATTTAAAACCTAGAATGGGAAAGAGCTATAGATCATCTTAAATTTGAACAACAAAGTTTTCTGGCTTTGACCTAAGACTATTCAGCTTGATATTTTCAGAAGTACTAAATTTATAACAATGAAGATAATGTCCTATAATATTTTCCTTAGAGAGAATCACTCTCTGCTATTTCTTTTTTCCATTTCATGGTGACTTTGGAGCAAATAAAATGAGAATCAGAAATGTTTAGAAAACTTTAAACTATTTTTGTCTCATCTCACAATTATATGTTGAAAAGTGAGCAGTCTGATACAGTGAATTGAAACAATAAGGGGGAGGATATTTTGATCTTGACCTAACAATTAACAATTAAAATTCTCTATGGAATCAATATAGTAATGTTTTAGGAAACTGTCAATATTTTCTATTGGCTTTATTCATATTAGGATTTGCAACAAGTACAAATGAAACTGCAACTCTGCACACAGATATTTTGACTGTCCTTGCTACAGTCTGCATAGGGTAGGCCACATGACACTAATGCAAATGCACATGGATTCATTACAAGTTATCACTTCTTTCCATTGGAAAGTAAAGATAATGGATAAAATTTTTAATCATGTACTCAAGCTGAGATATATAAAAACATGTAATGCTTAAATACGCAGAGTTAAGCCAATGTGCAAATGAGTAGTTAAGACTATAGGTACATGGGTTAGATTTGACCTACTGAGTGACAACGGACTCTCAGCCAGTGAGACTAATACACATTCATGGATTAAAGCCTTGGATTATCAAGACAGTACTTGTTCTTCAGCCTTTCTTGATAGAGGAAAGCTAATTATATCTATAAAGTATTTCTCTTATCTTGGAATGTTCATTTTGATTTCAAGAAAAAAAGTAAACCTGCATAAAATTTTATCTAATTTGGAAAATTAACATCCTTCCAAATTCAGATATACTTAAATACAAAGCCAAATAGGACTACTTTTGCCAAATAATGTTAAAAAAAAGAAAGAAAGAAAAGAAAAAAATAAGGTTACAGATACAATCTTCATTGCCAAAAATTTCTAGGATCTGGTCTCATTTTCAGTGCTTAAAATAAGGGCTAAGCAAAGGTAAAGAGTTTAACATTGATACACTCCATACTAACAGAGAATATTGGCTTGGGGTTTGCCTAGTTTTATATTATGTAGGCTAATTTAAAATTAATATGTATACCCTGAACATTTCCCCACTGAGAAAGTTAGAAAATAACTTGAACTAAATACCAGATGGTGTTTCGAGGTGAATAAAACAAATAGATGACCTGTTTCCTACCCTCAGGAAGATAGAAAGAGATTGAGAACACCAAAGACAACATTTAAAAGTAACTCAAGAGCATTTAGAAAACAAAATGCACACCTTAATAGAAGGCATATTAAGAAAATGAAAGGCTCCACTCATGCATAGTTAGTTCTCCTCAGTATTCTCAAAGCTAGTATCAAGAATAATCAGAAGTAAATACGAGTGTGAAGGATGTAAGTGCTGTGATTAGTTGAGTCAGAGATATCAGGTATATCATTTAGGGAAATGGTATGTGGATAGGGACACGAGCAGACCATATAACTATAGGGGCCAAGGGCAGGCCACCCAAAGATGAATCACTTTGGCATGACTATTTTGAATTAAAAGCAATCAAAACCCAGCAAGTTCAGAAAAAGCTCCCTACCTCCCCCTTAACTGCCTCAATTTAATTGGAAAGTAGAGTCTGTACCAAGAAGAGAGCTATTAAGAGAAATTTCTCTTTACCTAAAAGTCTTCTCTATGTAACAGAGTAGCCTATGTTTTCCAAACATCTCCTCTCATCTTCCTGACAATATTATCCCTGCTCTTTGCAGTCCAGACAACTATCCCTCTCCTTAGCTCAGGATAACATATAAGCCTCATGCTGCCTGTCTTTGGAATTTCCTGTCTGCATGGAGTCTCTTTATGTATGAAACTACATTTGATTTTCTACTGTTAATCTGTCTATGTCAATTATTCTTAGTGCAGCTAAAAGGACATTGAAAGGCAAAGGAAATTATTTATCCCTAATATAACTCACATATACAAGAGAATATGACTAGACTGGAACAGTTGAGCAAGAGCACAGTTCAAATATACTGAATACTGATTTTGAAAATAATGGGGGTTAGTGAATCAGCAGATAACAGTGGCACATAAAATTCATAAAATTTAATAAAATTCATAAAATGGGTACATGTTTAAATGTTTTACAGAAACTAGTATTTATGAAAACCTGAACCTCCACATAGGAGTTAAATAAGAAGGATCAATACTCTTTAGCTAAAAGCTGCAAGACTGAATGGATCTTGAAACTTTTAGCAATCTCTGTTTACTGAAGATGGAGGAATTTCCCATTCATATCAGACCTTTATTTTAAAAGTAGACAATTTGGAAATATTATATTCTTATCATTGATTTTTTTTTAGCCTATGTTTTCTACTCACAATAGGTAAAGCCAGTCTCTGAGTCTTTTTATTCTTTTGTCATTACCCTTATCCTTCTCCATTCTTTTTTTTTTAATTTTATTTATTTATTTGACAGACAGAGATCACAAGTAGGCAGAAAGGCAGGCAGAGAGAGGAGGAAGCAGGCTCCCCGCTGAGTAGAGAGCCCGATGTGGGGCTCCATCCCAGGACCCTGGGATCATGACCTGAGCCGAAGACAGAGGCTTTAACCCACTGAGCCACCCAAGCGCCCCTCCCTCTCCATTCTTAAGCATAACTTTTATCACATTATATATATTTTATAAATATACATGGTTCTATAACAGACATTGACAGAAAAATAATATATTCTATAAACTGCATTTCAGAGTTTTAATTTTTTTTCTAACAAAACTAAAAGAACTGATACTTATACTAACATTTCATACATTTACTACATGGTGCTTAGACTTAAGGAATTCAATGTTCAAAAATGAAGAAAAACACATAGCCCAACTTAAGCCATAAAGTATGAATAGTACCAAACAGGCCATCAGAAGAGCCATATTTTTTTTTAAGATTTTATTTATTAGTTAGAGAGAGAGAGAGAGAGCACAGGCAGACAGAGCAGCAGGCAGAGGCAGAGGGAGAAGCAGGCTCCCTGCCGAGCAAGGAGCCCGATGTGGGACTCGATCCCAGGACGCTGGGATCATGACCTGAGCCGAAGGCAGCCGCTTAACCAACTGAGCCACCCAGGCGTCCCCAGAAGAGCCATATTAAAAACTGGACTAATTACTAACTTTATAACCTTAAGTAGATATATTTCTGGCCACAGTTTCTTTCTCTACAAAATAAGACTGCTATACTAAGTGTTAGCCAGATCACAGACTCTACAGGGAGGCTGATCAGGTAGTAATGGTGTCAAAGGTATCGATTCCATTATCTTTAAACAGATGACAGAGAATTGACAAAACCCTAGGACTTAAAACTATCTGCTACTATAATACACAGACATTATTGATACTAACAAAAACTGATCGCAAGAATTGGCATTTTTAGCCTCAGGTAAGTACTATTTCAAACACTTCACATATATTATTAACTCAAGTGTCACACTAAACCTAAGGGGTGGATACTGAAATTATCTCTGTTTTACAGATGAAGAGATTGAGATATTAAGTACCTCACATAAAAATCGTACCAGTTATAAAGTGGTAGAAGTGCATTTTAAACCCAAGGAGTCTGGCTCTAGAGCCTGCTTTCTTAATTCCACTTCTGTAACCAAACCAAGCCCTATTTGTCAGTGGGCCTTTGTTTAACATTTTACCATGACCTCCTGCTAAGGAGCATAAGGTACAAACGCAGCAAGTGAAATTTACTAATTTTTATTCCAACATAAAGGGCTGGTTCAGCAAAGAAATGCATGTTAATCAATGTTTCATTTTTATCATCAAAGCCAATGATGAGTTTGCCTTCACTGAAGAACAATAAGAACTATTAATATTAATGGAATCCAGTTTTTCAAACTGAGAATGATTGTGTCTTCTATACACTGAGCATTAGTGATTAGCATTTCTTTCCTTATGTGGGGGGGAGATCATTAAAATGGGTTGGGTCTCCCTAACAAAACTGCCATTTACTTCCCAAATCAAAAATCTACTCAGTATACTATGGCAGATATGATAAGCAAAATAGATTTGAGGTTTCTTCCTTTTGTGATAAATAACAATCTATTCACATATTCTGAACAGACATGTCACAGAAGTTCAAGGCTAATACATATTAATCATTATCTTTATTGAGGTACAGCATGAATACTTCTTCAACGTATCTTTATTGACCAGCAAAACACATAATATAAATTATAGGAACTAGAGGCTATAGGTGTCCTTTAAGGAAAAAGCATGTGCTTCCTCTGTAAATGCTGTCATTTATCTGAATATATAGCATCACACAGTTTATTCTGATAAAAACTAAATCAGACTTAGTGGACAATGACATTTATCATAAAAGCATGAATTACACAAATGATAGCTGGTTGCCTACCAGACATTTTAGCCCTAAATTCACCATCTTACCTTTAATGTTTATGCTATCTATTGAAATATCTTTTCAATGTAGGAATATTAAAAGCATGACATTTAATATAATCAAAATGATCATAATCATCACATGAAATGAGAAAATCCATCAAAGTATATAAGCCATTAAAGACTGTTAAGAAAATGGAGATGGTATCAAGGGTGGGGATATAAATAGTCTTGCCTAGAGGAAGGGCAATGATATCTCAAGGTCTTCTGAAGACCCATGAAACTCACAAATTCTCATAAAATACAGAATAGCTGTGTTCAGAGCTTTGAGACTCTGAGACATATATGTAATCACTAGTAACCAAAAGAGTCTCATGATTGCTATATGCCGTGCAAAGTTTAATATGACTAAATATTTCAGTGAGGACCTTGGGGGAAAATTAAAAAAAAAAAAGGTACTAGAGACCTGGAGGGTATGCATCCATTTGCTAAATATGATTCAAAATCCTAAGTTAAAAGGACATTTATACCTTGGGACAGTAGGTATAGGGGACTATGATACCAAAAATATCACCTAGGCTCTCAGACACTGAGGCCAAAGAATTCTGAAGGGATAATTTCACAATATTTACATAACTTATAGGTTCCACAAAGGTAGGAGCTCTGAGGCGCCAAGGGCAGGTGGCCCAAAGATGGGCCACTTTGGCATGAAGATTATTTTGAACTAAAAGTAATCAAAACACAGTAGATGGAAAAACTCTTTATCATCACCTCAACTGCCTGACTTTATGAGGAAGAGAAGTATTAAGAGATTCCTCTTTACCCAAGAAACTTATCTGCATAGCAGGGAAACCTTTGTTTTCTAAATGTCTCCTCTCACCTTCCTGCTAATGGTCTTTTTCCCCTTCTCATCCCAGACCTCTAACCCTCTCATTACCTCTATCTTTGGAATTTTGTGTTGCTTAGATTCAGTCTATGTACAGAATTATATTTGATTTTCTTGTACTTATCTGTATCAGGTCAATCTGATTCTTAGTGTAGCTAGCAGGACCTTGACAGGCAGAAGAAATTCTCCCTCCCCACCAATGCATAAGATTAAAATATTTCTCCATATACAGCTGACACTTGAGTAGTGTGGGGATTAGAGGTCCCTGCTTCTCCCCCCTGGATAGTCAAAATATATATATATATATATATATATATAACTTTTGACTCCCCAAAAGTCAAACTACTAACAGTCTACTGCTGACCAGAGGAAGCCTCACTGATAAAATAACACATATTTCATATGCTGTAAGTATTACATACAGTATTTTTACAATAAAGCAAGCTAGAGAAAAGGAAATATTAAAAAAACATAAGGAAAATACATTTACAGTACTATACTGTAAGAAATCTACATATAAGTGGACCCACACAGTTCAAACCTGTGTTGTTCAAGGGGAAACTGCACCGTATCAACAAACATGTATGTGAATGCACCTACACATGAAAAAATATCCACAGAAAAAGAGAAAGTGATCATTGTACAGATCAACCTAAGAATTTTCTGCTCAAGTAATTACTGACACCAGTAAAACAGGTTAATTCTGAGATCTGCTGACACTATATTCCCATGTCCACTGAAGAGTAAAATATGCCACCTATAATATGTCCTTTTGGCATAGAGATTATTTTAAATTGAACATTTTCTGAGAAATAGGAGACACAGGAAAAGCTCTGAAAACCGAGTGGAAGTTACCCCTCTGTAAGGGAAATTTACATTTATAGAAGAAATCTCCATTTGTAAAGGTGTCTCCCTCTCTATACCAGAAAGAGAAGGATGACTCTGAATCAAGAGAAGCTGGTCAACAGAGAAAGCACTTAAATCTGCATAACAAATCCTATCCTAGTTTACTGTGTTTTTCCAGGTAACTTCCCAGAGCTGGCCTCCCCCACCACACTCCAACATTTTTCTTTTGTCTTTAGCTAAAGATAGTATTTAAGTTGGTGGCTTGGGACAGAAGGGATATCTTCCCAGGTAAAGTGAGATATACATATTAATAAACTTGTTTGCTTTTCTCCTATTAATCTTTTATTATAGGGTTTTTAGCCAAAAACCTAGAAGGGTGGAGGAAAAATTATGTTTCCTCCCCTATACCATATACTCATTACATGTCAATATTAGGCTTTTAGAACTACTGTGCTATTATAACCATCTCCTTAAAGAGGGCTAAGGTGAAAAAACAAGAAAAACAAAAAACCACTGCCACATAACAGAAACTCTTGTTTAGGTGGCAAGTAACAAATCTGATTGTTTACAAATGATACACTGCAGGATTATACGATAGGCTAGTTTTGAACAAGAAATTAAGATAATATTCCAGCCTTTCTTTATTGCCTTTGTTTTGTGACTTTACAGTTTGGAGTAAGACTTTGTCAATCAAATTGTGGATATCTAAATTCAGTATCGATTATCAAAAATACATTAAGGGTAACATAATTACCAATGCTCTTGGAATATCCACACAATGACATCTCATCCAAATGTACAGCATATATACATAGTCATTGAAGATGACATAACTATAGCAATTTAAACTAGAGATCTACTGAATAAGAATTGTGACTATGACCACTAAGTTTTGACACATAACACATACTGTAAAGCATTATTTAATGAGCTAGTGGTTGTTACTAAGAAAAACAGTGAGCAAAATCTGGCCTTACCATCAGACAATTTCTTAAAAATGTGACAGTATTGCCATTGAGAATTCAAACATCTAGTAAATTTCTGTCAACATTTTACTGACAAAAATACCCTAATAGAATCACTGACCTTCAATAAAGAGTTTAAATGCATCAAGCACAAATCATTAAGTATCTTCAAAAGCATACAGTAACAATTTTGACATTTTACAAGGTCATTTTTCAGAAGCATAAATGGATAAAGGTTTCATTCTGCAAAATCACTAACATAACTTTATTAAATTGTATAAAATTAAAATTAATAGGGTCAATCATATTTCATGTTTTCTTTACCAGCCTCAAAAACTATGTGACAAAAATTATTTAAATCAAAAATGGTCATTTTTACATATCTGACAATCATACTTCATTGTGAATGAAGTCATAGTGAGCATATAACTCAAGATGGCACTTGATAGAAATCTAGAGTATAAATACAATAGAAACAAATTAATAATCTGTGTTTTAAGCCTTTCTCTTTTCCCAAGGCTAGCTACTTAAATAGGACTAATGTGCTTTGATTAAGTTTGGATTTAATATGCATGTCCAATTTTTATAATTTTTTTCACTAACTAAAATCCTAGACTCAGAAAATATATTCTTCAGTTATTAACTGTCTTAACCAATATAAGAACATATTCAAATAATTTTTACAGAAGGCTAACCTAGCATATTTCCTTCATTCATCAATCATCTCCTTTGCAAACTGTGGGGTTTGTGTATACAGCTGTAATAAATTATTAATAAAAACTGCCAATTTTCCATGATGAATTGGTACCAAATTTATTTCAAAGTGTGACAGGAAATATCCAGCGAGGCTGCTTTAACTATAGAATAACCTCCCAAAACCCTACCTCCATGCCAGACTGCTCTTGTGGCTCTCAGACCATATGTTTTTCTAGTTATTAAACATTTCCAGCTGAGTATTATTCTCAATAGGATCCACAATTCATTCTTTCTCCTACCAAAGCTTATACCCTTTCAGTATTATCTCAGTGACTAGAACCCCGGTTCTTCCAATAGCCCTAAACTCCAAAGAATTCCAATCTGGCTGCCATCTGCACCAAGCCTTAAGAAAATGTTTATGTTAAGATCACTAATGCTCTCCATGCTGCCAAATCTAAAATATTTTTTTGCTGTCCTCATCTGACTCAACTTCTCAGCATTATTCTACATGATTAAATCAGTAATTTCTTCCTGAAATATTTCCTCTCTTGGCTTTTATCATGGCACATTTTCTTCATTTTCCTACTTCTTTGGTTAACATTTCATTCATGGATTCTTCCCTTACATTGGCCCTTGAGATGGTGGTGTTCCTCAAGTATTAATTCTGGGCCATCTTTTTTTTTTTTTTCTGTCTCTAAAATTCTTCTTTAGGTAATCTTATCCCTTTTCATGGTATCAAACCCCACATGCATGCAGATGAACTCCCAATCTCTTTCTCAAACCCAGATATTCTTCTCAGCTCCGATTTTCTACATGTAACTACCTACAGGACATAGCCACTAAACTATCTTATATCTCAAACTTAAAGTCTGAAAACTAAACCTAACTTGATTTTCCCATTCTTCCTCATATCAGTAAGTAGCATCAACACCCACCACATAAGAATTCATATTAGAGGGACGCCTGGGTGGCTCAGTTGGTTAAGCAGCTGCCTTTGGCTCAGGTCATGATCCCAGCGTCCTGGGATCGAGTCCCACATTGGGTTCCTTGCTCAGCAGGGAGCCTGCTTCTCCCTCTGCCTCTGCCTGCCACTCTCTCTGCCTGTGCTCACTCTCTCTGTCAAATAAATAAATAAAATCTTAAAAAAAAAGAATTCATATTAGACTTCTCATTCCCCTTCTTGTCTGTGTCTCACCTCCCCCAAGTTAAATGTTATTAATTGTTAAATTCACTTTCTAAATATTTAACTCACTTCTTTATATCTCCATTGCCACAGTCTTGGCTCAAGTCATAAAAATCTTTAAGTTAGGCTATTATTAAAAAGCCTCCTAAATATTTTCCTATCAATCTTTTACTTTCTTATAGAAAGTGATCACTCTAAAATGCAATCTGATAATATCACTGTATACCCCTAATTTAAAAAATCCATTGAAATTTAACCATCGGCCATACTAAAAAGGTCCTTTACTAGTCAACTCCAACCTCTTATCTCCCTCCTGTCCTTCATACCACATTCTCCAACCAAATATTTTATGCCCTCCTCTCGAACAGGTGATGCTTTATCCTATCTACCCTTATTCATGCAGCTTCATGAGCCCTGAACACCCTTCTCTCTCCTTTTAGGAAAAAAACTACATGTAACTCAAGTCCAAATTCAATTTTTTTTTTTCTCTCTGAAAACTTCTGGATTCATTTTTAATCATTCTTTAATAATAAAAAATATTATTCTTTCATGGCTCTTAACAGCAGATTCCATTGTGGCATAGTAATTACTTTATGTATAGCTGATACTTCATGTATTTGCCTTTCCTTTGAAAAAGGAGCTCCTCGAGGGCATAAACTATCTTACTCATCTTGCTATACCTAACTGCTAAGAACACAGTGGCATGAGATACAATACTCTCTTTCGGAGAAGGCCTACTGCCCTTCTTCACCAATAAACCTATAAAATAGGAGGTGCTTCTTCCTCTGGATTAGCACGGCATACCCTCTCAAGTGTCTTGAGTCCTGTCACACATGGTATGATATCATTAATACCTAAATAATGCAAGAAGTTTTTATTTTCTGAAGACTTCATTTTTATAAAGACCTTATAGAAATATCTAAATCAGTTACTTTTACAAAAAGAGATTCAATGTTTTTGTTTATAATAAAGTCACTCTAACTTGCTTGCAGTCCAGCTTGTTTAAGAGAGAAAGGAAGTAAGAGAGTTGCAGCTAACATAGAGAAAGAAAGTAAGAGAGTTGCAAGTAACACAGAAGTAACTGCACAACACCTTATACTCAACTATAGCAGAAGCCATGACATGAACAGTGTTCATTAACTGAATTTTGTCAAACAAAGTTGTGCTCCACATATTTTTCCCAACATCTTCTCAACTAGGAGTAAATTTCTAGACCTTCTTTCTGATTCCCCACTTAGTGAAAGTCCCAGGGCTCTGTCTTTGTCCTTCCATATATGTCTCCCTCATTAATTCTGCTTGTATGTATTAGTCATATCACCACTCAATCCCATTTCCTAAACTGATGACCAGTTTAGGTCATCTGGTAACCAGATGACCATCACACATAGATTACAATGAATATAGAAAATGCAAAGCAAAGTCAGATTGCCTGATAACACAAAATCTCTAACAAAACCGTAAATAAAAGGAGAAAGAAAACTATTACTCGGAGAAGTAAGAGAAAGAGGATGGTACCATGACGATACCCTAAAAGGAAAAGAAACATGGTGGTCTGAGATATAATATACTTACTATTATAAAATGTCATTCATTATCTGAAATTTGTCAGGCAGGTTCTACTCTAAATATCTTTCCCAGAATACTTTCAATCAGGAGCCAAGTACCAAAATACCAAAAGGAATATAGCAGATAATATGGCTTGTGTTAAAATGAGAAAGTACAGATCCTTGTCTACTACATGCTTTCTTAGCTTGGTTAAAAACTACTCTTTATCACCTTTTCATATTGAGGTTTAATTAACCTCTAGTGAGGCTTAATGTCAACTAACCCGTCAAAATACCATAATCTGTAATCTTTCTTGTTTAATAGGTCCAAAGGGATCCAACCTCCCTATATTCATCATTTCAAGTTCAACAATGGTCTAGCAGCATGCACATCAAGAATATCCCCCTATATATATGAAATATATCTACAAACTTTCAATTAGTATTGCAAACCTCAAGAACTAAGAGAATTTAGTTAGGGTTTAGATCTTAATGTGCATAGACACCTGGTCATAAAAATATATATCCGAGGGAGGAAAGACAGTGAAGGCAACCATGAAAAGGTATTACAGACCAGAATTTTCATTACATCCTTGCTATATTCTAGTATTTTGAATAGTTCTTCTTTCTCAAGAAACACTTATAGGTTAAGGCACAGTAACAGTATTTTAATTGCATTGAAGTTTATACCACTCCACAAGCTTAGAGACAAAGAAAATATTCACATAGATACAATAAGCTGGCTCCTCCAATTATCCATTATAGAAATGAAGCCTTTTATAATGTACTAACTTCTAAAAGCAGTATATTGATAAAAAAGAGAACCTCTTATAGTTACTGATATGATACCACTTTATCCCTAGTGAATAGCAAGAAAAAGTAAATGATGATTTATTGCAGAGCTTAATGAAATGTTGAAGGGGAAACATTATCAAGGCAAATAGCAAATTCACAAATTATAGCATAATAAAAAGGACCACGGATTGGAATGCCTTGGTTTCAATCATCATTCCCAAATTCATTATCTGTATTATCTTGGGCAAGTTACGTAACTTATCTGTGCCTTATTTTTCTCATATATAAAATGGGACTAATAATTGTAACCTCAAAGAAGTACTGAAAAAAATAATAATAATGAGTTAATGTATGTAAGACAATTATAACAATGCTCACCACAGAGTAAACACCATGTAAGTGTACAATTATTATCATCATCATTTCTTTCCCAGCCTCCATTTGTGAGTTTATTTACTTAAATTGGATTCTCTTTTTAATATATAAGACAATAATTGACCCAGAGGTCAGGAGGTATGTAAGCTGCAATTAAAGATGCTGTATTTTGGGGGCACCTGGGTGGCTCAGTGGTTAAAGCCTCTGTCTTCAGCTCAGGTCATGATCTCAGGGTCCTAGGATCGAGCCCCACATCGGGCTCTTTGCTCTGCGGGGCGCCTGCTTCCCTCTCTCTCTCTCTGCCTGCCTCTCTGCCTGCTTGTGATCTGTTTGTCAAATAAATAAATAAAAATCTTAAAAAAAAAAGATGCTGTATTTTGGGGGCACCTGGGTGGCTCAGTGGTTTAAGCCTCTGCCTTTGGCTCAGGTCATGATCTCAGGGTCCTGTGATGGAGCCCTGCATCAGGCTCTCTGCTCAGCGGGGAGCCTGCTTCCTCCTCTCTCTCTGCCTGCCTCTCTGCCTACTTGTGATCTCTCTATGTCAAATAAATAAATAAAATCTTTAAAAAAAGATGCTGTATTTTGAAGCAAGGGGATGCTGAGAGAAAATGCTGAGATATATTCCAGATTCCACTGATGGTGACATAAGTTATAGCACATATAATTCTCCAGGGTAGCATTTGCCTTATTCTTAACAAAGAGAAATAATTAAGCACCTTCAGTAGAATTAGCTTCCTTTTAGCAAATGAAAGGTGGAGAGAGGAAAAAATGAAACAGCACAGAGCAGGAAGCACTGCAGAAAACACTTTGAGGGGAATTTGAGTGAAAGACAGGAGTCCTGGGGGGGAGGAGTCAAGATGGCAGAGAAGTAGGAGGCTGAGACGACATCAGCCAGCAGGAGATCAGCTAGATAGCCTATCAAACCATTCCGAACACCTACAAATCCAACAGGAGATCGAAGAGAAGAAAAACAACAATTCTAGGAACAGAAAATCGACCACTTTCTGAAAGGTAGGACCAGCGGAGAAGTGAATCCAACGCGACGGGAAGATAGACCCCAGGGGGAGGGGCCGGGTCCCGGCAAGCGGCGGAGCACAAAATCAGAACTTTTAAAAGTCGGCTCCACGGAGGGACATCACTCCAGAGGCTAAACTGGGGTGAAGACCTCACGGGGACAACGTGGACTCAGGTCCCACGGGGTCACAG
>ML095854.1:0-38587 GCA_003697995.1 Taxidea taxus jeffersonii
ATTTATATAACTTTTTTCCTATTTTTTTCTGTTCCATGTGTTTAGGAATCTCTTCCTATGTTTTCTTATTCTTATTCTTATTACTATTACTACAGCATCTCTTTCATTACTTCTAATGAATTTTAAGTTTCATTTTGCTGAGCATATATTACAAAATAAAAAAAGAATAGTGGCCAAGAAGACAAAATGCACTTTAATTTAAAAAAATAGTAGTCACTAATTGGGGCAAAGTAATTTGATAGTGAAGATAGAAAGTTCACAAAAGATCTAAAAACATCTTCTCTTACTATACACGCACACACTCGCACGCGCCTGTGCACCCGTGGATGTGTGTGTGTAGAGAGAGAGACAGAGCAGCAAAGGGACAGATTCCCTAAAGCACTTTAACTTTCTCCTAATTTCATACACTGATTTTTTTCCCTCAAAGATCCAACATACTACCACCAGATTTGTGGGTATCTCTCAGCATGTCTGTTAGTCTGCTGGTGTATGAAATATCTCACTATGCTTTGCATGTGCCCTAGATTCTGACGAATCCCCTGTGGCCAGGGAAAGGAATGTGATTGTGCACACAAATCCAGACCCTTCCAACACTGTCAACAGGAGGTCTGGAACCAGGGACTCCGAGTGCCAAACTGAAGATATTCTGATTGCTGCTCCATCCAGAAGGAGAATCAGAGCTCAAAGGGGTCAAAGCATCGCAGCTTCCCTCTCTCATTCCGCCGGCAACATCTCTGCATTGGCAGACAAAGGTGACACCATGTTTACTACTGCAGGGAGCAACCGTACAAGATCTCGGAGCCTCCCCCGGGAGGGCAACAGAGGTGGGGATGCTGAGCCCAAAGTCGGTGCAACACCCTCAGCATATGAAGAGGGGGAGCCCTTCATGGGCGACGGAGAAAGATCTCCAAATGATTGCGGTGAGGCCCCCAGCAGCCCAAGTGCACAGGAACACCAGCCTGCTCTGGGCCTGGCTTGTTCTCAACACCTTCACAGCCCTCAGCACAAGTTAAATGAGAGAGGGAGGTCACGCCTGTCCCGAGTGGCCGCCGACTCTGGCAGCTGTGACATCTCCTCCAACTCAGACACTTTTGGGAGCCCCATCCACTGCATCTCCACAGCTGGCGTCCTCCTCAGCAGCCACATGGACCAGAAAGATGACCACCAGTCATCCAGTGGCAACTGGAGTGGGAGCAGCTCCACATGCCCCTCACAGACCTCAGAGACAATCCCTCCTGCGGCTTCTCCTCCCCTAACTGGCTCTTCACACTGTGACTCGGAGTTGTCACTCAACACAGCCCCTCATGCTAATGAGGATGCCAACGTCTTCGTGACAGAGCAGTACAATGACCACCTGGATAAAGTGAGAGGCCACCGGGCAAACTCCTTTACCTCCACTGTGGCAGATCTGCTGGATGACCCCAACAACAGCAACACCAGTGACAGTGAGTGGAATTACCTACACCACCATCACGATGCCTCCTGCCGCCAGGATTTTAGTCCTGAGCGCCCCAAGGCAGACAGCCTGGGCTGCGCAAGCTTCACAAGCATGGCCACTTATGACAGCTTTCTGGAAAAGTCTCCATCAGACAAAGCAGACACTAGCTCTCACTTCTCGGTGGACACAGAAGGATACTACACTTCCATGCACTTTGACTGTGGTCTCAAAGGCAGTAAGAGTTATGTCTGTCACTATGCAGCCCTGGGCCCAGAGAATGGCCAGGGCATTGGGGTTCCTCCTACTCTTCCCGACTGTGCCTGGCAGGACTACTTAGACCACAGGAGGCAGGGGAGACCAAGCATCTCTTTCAGGAAACCAAAGGCAAAGCCGACCCCACCTAAACGCAGTTCATCACTGAGGAAGTCTGATGGAAATGCAGACATTTCTGAGAAGAAAGAACCAAAGATAAGCAGCGGCCAGCTCCTGCCTCACAGTTCCAGGGAAATGAAGCTGCCTCTTGATTTCTCCAACACACCTTCTCGAATGGAAAATGCCAGCCTTCCCACCAAGCAAGACTCTTCTTGGATGAACCAGAGTGAGCATGGTATTAAGGAACCTCAGTTAGACACTCCAGATACTCCGCCATTCAAAGATGAAGGTGCTGAATCAACTCACTATGCAGATCTCTGGCTTCTGAATGACTTGAAAACAAATGATCCTTACAGATCTTTATCTAATTCAAGCACTGCTACGGGTACCACAGTTATTGAATGCATCAAATCTCCAGAGAGCTCTGAATCCCAAACATCCCAGTCAGAATCAAGAGCGACCACGCCATCCCTTCCTTCTGTTGACAATGAGTTTAAATTGGCCTCACCAGAAAAGCTGGCCGGCTTGGCATCTCCATCAAGTGGCTACTCAAGCCAGTCTGAAACACCAACTTCCTCTTTCCCTACAGCTTTCTTTTCTGGCCCACTGTCTCCTGGAGGTAGCAAAAGAAAACCGAAAGTCCCAGAAAGGAAATCCTCACTACAGCAACCCTCTTTAAAAGATGGAGCTCTATCACTGAGTAAAGACCTTGAACTTCCCATTATACCTCCTACCCATCTTGACCTAAGTGCTCTTCATAGTGTCTTGAATAAACCATTCCACCACCGTCACCCACTGCACGTTTTTGCTCATAGTAAGCAGAACCCCGTAGGAGAAACACTGCGGTCTAATCCTCCACCGTCCCTTGCGATTACACCAACAGTCCTGAAATCTGTTAACCTGAGGTCCATCAGCAAGTCTGAAGAAGTGAAGCAGAAAGAGGGCAACAATACAGATCTCCCCTACTTAGAGGACAGCACTCTCACAATGGCTGCCCTGTCTCCAGGTAAGATTAAGCCACATGCAGCTAAGAAATCAGTGTCACATCAGTACTCCGCTGAACACACCATACTGTCCTTCTTAGACTCCTCTGCAGTCGAGATGGGGCCTGATAAACTACAGTTAGAGAAAAAACGTACTTTTGATGTAAAGAATCACTGTGACCCAGAAACGGCGACCTCAGCTGGTAGCAGTCTTCTAGATTCAAGTGTCACACAAGACCAAAAACATATGGAGAGTGAGCCTATTCGGGAAAATACAGCGAGTAAGAATTTTGACTTTCCCACAGAAGGATTTCAGAGGGTCTCTGGTGCCCGCCCAAATGATCTGGATGGCAAAGTACTACAATACGGAGCGGGTCCAGATGGGGCCCTGGCACAGGTGCAGAAGCCATCCTCTGCAGATTGGGAGGAAGCTGCGTGCCCCGAGTCTCTCGACGCGCTCCCGGCTCAGTCAGACTCACCAACCAGACCCACAGACATAAGCATTCCACTCAAGCCTCAACCTGGGATGAGCCGCCACCATGACAAAGTGCCTGGGAATACCAGCTGTGAAGCGGAGCTATCAACTGCAAATCCATGCCCTGAAAAATGTTCCGAGCAGGAAGATATCGCTTCAGGTGTTTCCCCCAAAAGTGCCTCTGACAACAGCGGAGCAGAGGAGACCCAAGGAAGCGTGGATGAGGTTTCACTGAAAGGTCAGTTGCTGATGGCTTTGTCACAGTGGAGAGGGGTCTCGGGGCACTTCACTACGTTTTTTTCTTATGTTCCCGTAACACAGTGCAGCCCTGGGTGTTGGTCTCCCTCCTCCCCCCTTTTTTGCACTTATTAAAACGAGTGAGATAACAGTTTTTGTTTTGGGGGCACTGACTGAGCTGCAACAGATAATCTCTCGTCTTCTTTTTTTTTAAGATTTTATGTATTTATTTGACACAGAGAGAGAGAGATCACAAGTAGGCGGGGGGGGGGTGGGGTGGGAAGCAGGCTCCCTGCCAAGCAGAGAGCCCAGATGCGGGGATCCTGACCTGAGCCGAAGGCAGAGGCTTTAACCCACTGAGCCACCCAGGCGCCCCGATAATCTCTCTTCTTAAAAACAGCAGTAAGGTATCTGTTGTTTGTTGCTGCTGCAAGCCAGTGCAAGGCAGTGGCGTGCCTGCTAACTTCTTCCTAAAGATGCTTTTGTTCTCCATTTAAGAATCGTCACCGAGTGATGACTCTATGATTTCACCACTTAGTGAAGACTCTCAGGCTGAAGCGGAAGGTGTGTTCGTGTCTCCAAACAAACCTCGTACAACTGAGGATCTGTTTGCCGTCATTCACAGGTGAGGCTATTAATACCACGCGTTTCGCTTCTTTCAGTCTCATCAAATGCAAATGCGGGAAAGCCTTGTGTACTTGGGGTGCGTTCGGCAAAAAAGCAAAAAAAAAAAACACCTCGTTTTCCAAATCAAACTGATAGACTTCTATTTCTGTTAGGGAACGTGAGCCTTTCTAGGTAGCTCGACCTCACCTGAGAGCCTTCCGTAAGAACTGCTGAAAGGACGGAGGTTTCCCACAGGAAAGACATCCTGGAAGAAGTTTTCATTGAAAACAATTTGTGGTTAAGTAACTTAGAGTGAAAGCTCAGAGTCCGTTGTAACCTCTGACTGAAATAATCTCTTGAACCAAAGCGGGGGGGATGCTCACAGCTGTAATCCTCCACTAGCGGAGACGCAAGCCGCCTCACGGAACAGTCAGAGCCCAGGTTTGAGACAAGACAGTGTATGAACCTGCCCGTTTCCCGGCTCAGAACCAACACTGCTCCTTTCTTCCCCGCCGTCCTAAAACTTAAACTTCCGTTAATAACACCGGTCCTCTCTAAAATACTCCAAATCCCACAAACAGAGGATGTCCTCTGGGCTGTTTTTGCAGGACACTGTTGTGTCCAGGCTGCCCATTCACATTCTCTCACCTGCCCCCTGCGATCAAGGGCCATGTTTGCAAGAGTATATCCTCCTTACAGTCTGTGACCGACAAACAGAGCAGAAACTCGCACAGAGGCGAACCCAGACTAGACTGAGCTAGCCGGCCCTGCTGGGCCTGCTCCTTTCACAACCATGACTACCTTCTTCCACTAGGCCTTGGACCTACATGGGATTCCCAAGGGACACAACTTGCAAACTGCCTTTTCTACCTTATGAAGTTACACTTTTTTAAAAAAGATTTTATTTATTCATTTGAGAGAGAGAGAGTGTGTGTGTGTGTGTGTGTGCGCGCGCGCATATGGGCAGGGGCAAAGGGAGAGGGAGAAGCAGACTCCCCACTGAGCAAGGAGACCCTGGGATCATGACCTGAGTTGAAGGCAGACAGTTAACCAACTGAACCACCCAGGCACCCCTGAAGTTATACTTTTTTGAAGCAAGTTTTTTGCAAGAAGCTTGCCATTTTTCCTGGAATGCTGCTTTTTTTTTCTTTTTAGATTTATTTATCTATTTGAGTGAGAGAGGGAGAGGGCAGGAGCGGAGGGAGGAGCAGAGAGAGAAGAAGCAGACCCCCTGCTGAGCAGGGAGCCCAACACAGGGCTCCATCCCAGGACCCTGAGATCATCATCCGAGCCAGCTTAAGCAGCTGCTTAACCAACTGAACCACCCAGGCACCCTGGAAATCTACTTTTAAAGGGAACTTGCATTTTCTGTTGATGTGGTTTTCCCATGAAGGAGGAGCACAGCTCTTCAACAGCTTTTTTTAAAAGACTCAATCAGAAACCCTTTCTGTGTGTGTAGACCTTACCAGGCTCACCTCGCCACTCAGAGAGTGAAGAATCAGTTTACTTTTTTCTTTGCTCTGTGTGTAGTCTGAGATCCAATTATACTTCCCACACCCCACTTTATCTTAGGACAAGTTACTAAAACGCTATATAAGGTAAAGAGTCAAGTTCTTACCCCAAAGGACCAGATGTCAGTATCTGGAAGAGTGGGCAGAACATAAGTAGTGGAGTCAGAATCATCTGGAATTGAATCCCAGTGCTGCCACTTCTTATCCAGTCTTGTCAGTTAAAACCTCTCTACCTATTCCCTGTTAGTGGAAATACCTATACTCGCATATTCAGTTTGATACCAAAATAACATTTTAGTGTCTAGAATATGATGGATGCTAAAAGCAAATGTTAGTTTGGAATTCCTACCATACTGGAGTGCCAGACACTGGCCTATGCGATCTAACCACAAAGGTTTCAGTGCACCAAAATGAGGCCAGTCTCCAACTGCAAAGCTGAAATTTTCTCTACTCTATGGATTTTTAGGTTGGTGAAAGAGCATGTTGCCAATATTTATCAACATACTGAATCATGCAAAGATTCACTAAGTTTACACCTATGTACTTATCAAAAGAAATAATATGATGATGGATCCCTATGTTTGGTGGACTTACAGAGCTTGGTAATCTTAGATTTGCATTTGCATAAGATTTATTTATGTGTTACAGCACAGTGACAAAAATGACCTTGCTTTTTTTTTTTTTTGTGGGTGACACTTTATTTTTTTTTACCTTGTTTTCTTTTTTTTTTTTTAAAGATTTTATTTATTTATTTGTCAGAGAGAGAGGGAGCGAATGAGCACAGGCAGACAGAGTGGCAGGCAGAGGCAGAGGGAGAAGCAGGCTCCCCGCCGAGCAAGGAGCCCGATGTGGGACTCGATCCCAGGACGCTGGGATCATGACCTGAGCCGAAGGCAGCTGCTTAACCAACTGAGCCACCCAGGCGTCCCTTGACCTTGTTTTCTTGAGGGTTTACAGTATATAGAGCTTTAAGAGCTCCAGAGGCAGTCTAGGTTTTTAGCTTCTCACAGAAAGTTGATTTACTGAGTGATAACACTGCTGTTACTAAGCAGCTACAGAAAATTGTCTTTACAGCCAAAAATGGATTGACTGATTTAAAAAGTCATGTCAGAAATTTTTTTATACGGAGAAATTTAAAAAGTTGACAGATGGATATGTGTGTCTGGGGAGGTATGTTATTCTATTACCCAAGCCTGTCCACCATCAACCTATGGCTAATCCTGTCCCATTCACACCTCTATCGGCTTCGCTCTTCTGGTATTCACTGGGAGCCCACCCCACACATCAGAGCATTTAATATGTAATGCAGAGACAGATTTAATACGAGAAAGTTACAGTCCTTCACTGCCTACGCTCTAACCGGAAGTCAGATAGCAGTATTTTCTCATAGTCTTGTAAAACATCCCAATAAGCCTTCCTCTAGAAGCTCCAGCCTCCGCCTGGGTCACATGTGAGATGGTCATTTTCAGAACCTAATTGCAGTCCACTGGTTATTGGAGATTTCCCTCAGGCCGTGAGTGCTATCAGGGCAAGGACTGTATCTCCCTCCTCACCTCCGGTGCCCTAATGCCCCCTAGGCAATCAGATAGGGTACGCCAAACTGCTCTTCAAGGACAATGCGCGAATGTGTCGGAACACTTGCCGTTTCAGAAAAATGTGTGTGGACTGAGGTGTTTCCTTTTCTTGAAAGGTCTAAGAGAAAAGTCCTTGGAAGAAAAGATTCCGGGGATATGTCGGCTCGAAGCAAATCGAGGGCTTCTCTTGGCGGCAGTAGCAGCAGCAGCGCTGGTTCTGGCACTTCGCCCAACAGCAACGTGACCACCCCAAACAGCCAGAGGTCCCCGGGCCTCATCTACCGAAATGCCAAAAAGTCCAACACGTCCAACGAAGAGTTTAAGCTGTTACTCCTCAAGAAAGGAAGTCGCTCGGACTCTAGTTACCGCATGTCTGCTACTGAGATCCTCAAGAGTCCCATCCTGCCCAAACCTCCTGGAGAGCTCACAGCCGAGTCCCCACAAAGCACCCATGAGGCTCATCAGGGGGCCCCTGGGGCCGAGGCACTGTCCCCACTCTCTCCCTGCTCCCCGAGAGTTAATGCGGAAGGGTTTTCCTCAAAGAACTTCGCCACCTCGGCATCCTCGAGGGTTGGCCGCTCCCGAGCACCCCCTGCGGCCAGCAGCAGCCGCTACAGCGTCCGCTGCAGGCTGTACAATGCGCCCATGCAGGCCATCTCTGAGGGTGAGACAGAAAATTCTGATGGGAGCCCACATGACGACCGATCCTCCCAGAGCTCAACATAGGTGGCCCGGGCCAGGCTGGCCGTCAAAGGCCAAAACCCTTAGTCATATGAGGATGTAGGAACAGAAGAGAGGACTGGGGAGAAGTCAGCACACCATGGGGTACCATCACGGCTTACCAACGAATCCCTAAATATTGGCTGGGGAAATGGAAGATGGTCCTTCCTGATTATTTTCCACATTTTTAAGTAGCTGCACTGTCTTTCATATTTTTCTTTAGCTTAGTTTGATTTACCCAATCTCATTCCTTTTGATAATATCGAATTTGAAAATGTCTGCTTTTCATGAAACCTAGACAAAGTTTTCCCAGAGCTGCCTATTCAGAAAACAAAGCCCTCACTGTCATAATTCTTGAGAAGATGAAATTACTCTGGAGGTTTGGTATTTTTTTACATTAAAATGAACTAAAGCAAAATTCAGATGAAAGAACTACACACATGTAAATACCATATTTTTGATAAAAATGTGTAAATAGATTTATCAATGACGAGTGGACATGTGGCCAATTATCTACCACACACCAACTGTTTATAGAACACAACAAATAAAGCGTAATAACTGTATTCTGTGAATACCATTTTCATATAAAATACCATATTTAAATGTCCACCAATATGATTTTCTGAGTGATAGGTAAACCTCGATTTATGAATTTTAAACTGGTGAAATAAAGAAAATCTTGAGGTCATATACTGAAATGTGATTAATTTAAAATAATGAATTCAGACCTAGCCATTTTTGTGACAAATTGCAGCACCAAACAAGTGAATAGTAACACATGGCTATGATTTGCCATGTGGTAATTTGGACAGAATGAAAAGCATGCTTTTGATTTTTTTTTAATCAATGAGAAAAATCAACATTCTCAACACAAAGCCCTGAAGAACATTTGACGGTGTCTTTTAGATTTTTAATTTTTCAGTGGATTGCTTTAAAGAGAATGAATAGGGAAAACAATAGTTAATTTACGTTATGTTTTATATTAGGCTACTGGGGACATAAACAGTCATCATCTAATGACTATAAACTCCTTAAACAGTTTAGTAATTAGCTCCAGTTTCTTTAACTAACAAAAATAAAACATAAGCATGCCACAGAGCTATTGATTTATCAGTAAGTACCTGCAATGAGTTTTCAGTGAAGCTTTCTCTCTGTGCTGATGAGATTCATGCTACCTAAAAAAAAGTAACAGAAATGACACTGTGAACAATATAGTTGGGAAATAGGTATGTGTATAGGCATTATTTATATTCACTGTTAAACTGGGAATGGGGAACAGCTCTGGTTCACAATGCTACATACAAATGAGTTTTTGTCTGATTTTACTATATCTGCTTGATGGCAAAAGGGGAGGGTGGTGGGTGGGAAAGGAAATGTCAGGGCGAGTGCTCTGATACAATGAAGGCAGGGAAACAAGCTGAATTACTTGAAATTACTTGAATTTTCTTGTCTTAAAACTGAAAAAAAAGTAGTTACAAGTTGAAATCTGTAAATGATTCTTACACCTCTGATTTTAACGTGAACTGATACTAATGTTTGAAATATGTCAGAAATATAAGCAGCTATGTACTTAAAATATCTTTCGAATGGGACAAGGTAGAAAGTAGAGAGGACTAAGAAGGGATATAGCCTATAAAAGAATAGAACGTGACTAGAATGATAGAACAGACCAGAGTTACCAAGAAATTGCTAAGCAGCTGGCTTTAAGTTTATGCAAGTGGTATTTGGGAAAGTAGGATGTGTGAAAGGGGGTTTGTGGCTTTGGTTTAATTCATACCATATGAAGGAAAAAGCCTGGTCTAAGAGGATGCTGTCTTTCAATAGAAACACTTTCTAAGGTGTTATAGATTGAGAATTAGAGAATCTGATTGCTGTTGGGTTTTTGTTTGTTTGTAAAGAAAAAAAAATGTCTGTCGTCTACTATTTGTTTTCACTATCAAATTGTATTTCTTAATTTGTCATCCTTGTATGTAAAATATGTGCTGGGGGTGGTGGGGTAGAGGAGGGAGAACGTGTGTGTGTGGATATGTGTGTGTGGGTGCTTGCGCTGGGATAGATAAGCTACCTGGTAAAGGGTACATTTGAACATTTACAAAGTGTTACACTTTCTATTAAAAGAAAAATGTTTGGGGATTTGAAAAAAATGGACCATCATTTCTCATTGGAACCCATTAGTCAAGAAAACCAGCATGGTTTGACACCACATGGGAACATGAATAACTTTTTCTCATGCTTTGAAAAGTACACTTGGCAAAATTTTAAAAGAAAGTTTTTAGACAAATGTGATAAGAAACCATCATTTCCAGTCACAATAGGTGATCTTTTGTAATTTTCATAAAAGCAGTTCGTTTGCAGTATGGCTTTTGTGTAGTTAGGGGTTTTTTAAGCGTAAAGAAAGGTATGTGGGCTTTAAAAGTGATTCTAAATCTTAAATAGGAAACACATGAATTGGCTTTAATAAATGTCACCTTTTTATTATTGACATCAATTTAAGTAATGGTACCATATATTTTTTAAAATACATACTGACTTGAATTGTGAGGCAATAAGATTCCTTCTATATGTAATGATCACAGAACTAACCCTTATAATATAGTTTTACTTATTTTGTTTACTCTAAAAATCTATAGCAGAGTTTCTCTATTTTATATTTCATAGATTTAAAAAAACCCAAGTAATGATGGATTTTAAATTCACTGTGTTAAGAGTATTGAGTAACAAACTGAGTAAAAAAAAAAAAAAAAGGAAAAGTAAGGAATTCCTTATTAATCTGGAATATTCTACATGGCTTTATTACATAGCATATAAGACCAAGAATTAGAGGGCTGTCTTCAACATCACTGCCGTTTTGAAGCAGGGTACACACATTAGGTATTGTGAAAAACATCAATCCAAACTTTTCTTCTGTTGTTTGCACTGATGCTAATTTTTTGTTCTTTTATGTTTATGCAACATGTCTATGTTGTGTGGGGGAAAATTTTTTTCCTTTTTGTTTTTTTGTGTTTTGGGTTTTTTTTGTTTTTGGCTAAGTAGAGGACATGGACTAGTTGTAGCAAACAAAACACACTGTTTGCTCTTGCCAAAGGTCAGTGAGTGAGTACATTTGCTGCAGAGATGGCAGACTTAGAGAATTAGATCATGACAAAGATTTAAAACTATCAAGAAGGTTACAGTGTAACTATTTTGGTACTAGAACCAGTTCATGCTGGCCAAAAGGCAATGGTTTATGGACTTGCATCCATTTTGTATTTTTGTAATATTTGTAAATATGAACTTTTTAAATTGTTGCAGAAATGGTTTCTTTTGTAAGATGTTTTCAACGTTTACATTCAATTCAAGCCTTTGTATATTTTAGAGCTGTGCAACACTTTAAGTCTTGTATTTATTTTTAGTAAAAATGGTGACAGTTTCATTGTGAACCCCTCTCAAAAAAAATGTACCAGAAAAGTTTGATTACCTAGAAAGTGTGTATAGAAACTGCAAATAAACGTGACTGCAATTAAACAACCAGTTTCTCTTGGATTATGTAATTGCATTCTTGGGGTTTCACAAACAGCAAGTGTTTTATAGGGAACTGGACATAAAGGAAGGTAACTGCTATAGCAAAAGTAGGTGGAAAAAATAACAAATAATGTATAATGAGCTCTAATCTCATTTTGGGTTTGGGGTTTGTTTTTTTTTTAGATTTTTAAGAAAGTAATCTCAACACCCAAAGTGAGGTCCCGACTCACGACCCAGAGATCACACACGCTCTACTGACTGAGCCAGCCAGGTGCCTCTCTAATCTCGTTTTGTATTTGAGAGAAGAATAAATTTCCAATAGCGACTATACTTTACTTGTAGCTCCTCTGTGAGCCAGGAAAAAATTTATGGCTTTACTTTACAATACTCACCTGCTTTGCTTCTAATAATTACTCAAGACTGTGCCTCGTTCTGAAGATGGGCAGCCTCGATATACATATTACAATATGCCACTAAATAAATGTCATGTGCCCTTTATTACATAGCAAATTTATGTCCTGGATAGTGTTCTAAGTGCTTTGCTTACTCAAACTCATGTACTCCCCACACTGTGCCCATTTTACAAACGCAAGCACAGAGCCGTTACCTGACTCTCCCAAAGCCATGGAAAGACGAAATGTTGGGGCTGGGATGAACCCCTGTAAATCCGGCTCCAGGGTCTATGTTACCTCTCCACGAGGTAACAACTTTTTAAAATAACTTTCCCCCGCTTGTACCAAGCCTCCACAACTAAGGCCCCATGCCCTCTCCTTCGAATTCCAGCAAAGACGCGCACAACTAGGACAGAGCCAAAGTCGACGTCTGTGACGGGAAGGTGAGAGACAGAATTACATTTAAAAAACCAAAATTTTCGAAAACCAACCAATGACAGTGGAGAGGCCAGACACCCGGCAGCGCCACCCCGCCGAGCCTCCTCCACGAAGCGTCTCCAGCGCGGGAAGAAAAGCCCGCGCGTGCGCGCCAGCATCCCTGCGCAGCCGCAGAAACACCTCTCAGCACTGGAGGCTCGCGTCTCTGGTCTAGTGCCGGCTCCCAATCCCACCAGCTTTTGCGAGCGGAAATCCGAACTGGAACGCCCAGCTACAGACGCTTGGAGGCGGGCACTGCCGGCCGCGCAATGGGAAGCAAAGCCCCTCCCCTCGGCTGTCTCCCTAGCAACGTTCCTTTAACCCCAACCATTGCGCAGGCGCTTGCCGGATTGGTTAAGAGCCGTGTGAATGGGATGAAGCGTGCCGCGTGCTCCCTGCTGCGCGCGTATTCCGGAGCTTCCGGGGTCCTCGAGGCAAGCGCCTCATATGGTCGAGCCCGACTTCCGCTGGGAGAAAGATTTGTGAAGCTGTAGAAGTAAACGGCCTTAGGCCGTTGATACTCCGGAAGGCTGGCTGACATTAATCGGGCCCCGTGCCCTTCGGCGGGCAATGTGGCAGGTCCTGATGCCAGAACAGGTCTGTTTAGTGGCACTTTTTCCTCCCTTGAACTTTCTTGCCTCTCGGTTTTGCGCGAAAAACCGCTGAGGTACAGTTTAGTTTGACGGTTGGGAAGCTCCGGGGCGGGGCGGGGCGGGGCCGAACAGGATTTGCCCTGAGGGAAGGAAAAGAACTTGATTTTCGGGATCGCGCAGAGCCGGTGGTTCAGGGTGGTTCCCACTGCCTGTCCTGGGTAGCAGCGGCTCTGAGCTTTTGAGATTTGGTCGCTTTTTGAGTACTTTGTGCTGACTTTCTGAGACAAGTAGTTCGTTTTCCGTCCGTTCTCTTCCTCAGCGAAGGCGTGTTGGGCGGGGGAGGGGGGAGCGAGGAACTACCAAGACTCTGAGACTTTATATAGAATTTTTAGTTTAAAGAACTGATGAACTAGCGAGTTGATTCGTTAGAACATTTTTTTGAGATTGAAACGTTGATTTTGAGGCTTTGTTGGTAACCTCGTTTGACCAATGACAGTGCAGTCTTCCTGGTTTATTGTATATAGAATATATAAACGCAAGGCAAAAGAAAATAAAGGCATGATTTTTCGATAACTTCGTTAGTGATCACTTCATTCCTTCCTCTCCTTGCTCTTCCCAAATTAGGACTGCTCTGGGGTTTTAAACTACATTAATATTTAGAAACAGTGATTTTACAAGCAGCTTTTCTATACGGCGTTCTATAAAAACAGGGCACGAGCTCGATTCAGTGCTAGGTGATGGGGTACAGTTTGGGCGGCATTATCTTCCATCGGGCAACTTTGTGGTCGCTTAAGTTCGATACGGACAGCAGAATGGTTTTCGGGTGAAATGCTGTTTTCAGCCTTAACATTTTCGGTCAGTTGATGAGATAGGTGAATGCTTTGGAACCTTGGAAGCTGAATCTTCAAATGACTTTTTTGAAAAATGCCTTTGAAATGCCTTTTTAAAAAATGCCTTTTAAAAAGCCTTTTAAAAATCAGATGGCTTCTTGTTCTTATGTTATCAAGAGTTTAGGTTTTCTGTGGTAAAAATACAAATGAGCTTCATTTTAAGTAAACTCATTTTGCAGGATTTTGAGTTTAATGAATTATTTTAATTAAATTTGCATAATCCAGTCATGATTGGGCTCTAAGAAATTGCTGCAGAAACTTTTATGAGAAGAAGGGAAAGGAGTTAAAATTGATGCTGTGCTTGCTGTGAACCGGACATGATACTCAGTGCTTAACTGTATCATTTGGTCTTACACAGCTCTGTGAAGTAGATATTACTCCAGCTTCACAAGTTTAGAAATTGAGGCACAGAGAGGTTAAATATCTGCTTGAAGCAAAAGAGCAAATTTTGCGATTTGGATTTGGATTCAAGTATTTTTGAAGTCCAGTTCTTTGCATTATGTCCTGGTATTTAAACTTTGTTTATAAGAAATGGTTGCTATATCTGCAGTATACAGGTGCAATGTGAATGAAAATTACGTTTTGACCCTGAGTATTTATTGTCCATGTGCTCCATGACAAATAGTTCTGTTGGGAGGATGTTATGAATACCCAAATAATGAAATAACAGTTGCGAACAGTGGGTGCCTTTGCTATGCCAGTCGTGATGGGGAGCGCGTGATGTGTATTAATTCATTTAATCCTCATAACCCCGTGTGAGGCCTGTACTATTATCGCCATTTTACAGATTTAAAAAAGAAAAAAAAAAGCACAGGGAAGTCACATAACTAATAAGTGGAGGAGCTGGGATCTAAAACCGAGGTATTCTGACCCCAAGCCTAAGGTCTTTAGGCTATTTGATGTTTCCCTTTCTGTAATGATGACCTCAAAAGGATTACTGTGTGAGTGTTCTGGTACTTTGGGGAAAGCAGTGTCACTTTCGGATGGGATGACTTAGCACCTTTGCTTTGTGGAGATGGAACTTGAGCTTTGAAGTTGAATAGGTTCTCCTAGGTGGAGAACCAGCAGGGTATTGTGGGTAGAGGTCATGACAGGAGTGAGAGGTTCAAAGAGTGCAACATTGCTGATTTATAAATGTGTCACAGAGGTAGAAATGTCTGGAGTCTAGTCGTGGATTCAATGACTGCTGCATCTGTGTCTTACTACAGCCAAGTTTGGGCTGCAGTGTAATTACCCAGTAGAGAATTGTCTGATTTTAAGAGTCTATAACGATGGTGGCAGACTTTGTCTATAAAAGGCCAGAAAGTAAATATTTTAGGCTACGAACAAGGGGACAAGTGGTAAAAGGTGATGTCACTTGAGGGTGTGGAGACTTCTGACTGTGTAAGGACCTTGTAGGCTATTGTAGGAGTTCGGGTTTTATTTTGTTAATGTTAGGGAAGGGATTCCAGGTGATTTTAATAATGAGTAAGTAAAGCCCATTGATTCTGGAGCCAAACTGCACCAGTTACTAGCTATGAGACCTGGATAAATTATTTAAACTTGCTTAGCCTCAATTTTCTCTTAAGAAAAATGGGGATAAAATAACAGAGCCTGGGGCACCTGGGTGGCTCAGTGGGTTAAGCCTCTGCCTTCGGCTCAGGTCATGATCTCAGAGTCTAGGGATCGAGCCCCGCATCGGGCTCTCTGCTCTGCGGGGAGCCTGCTTCCCCCTCTCTCTCTCTGCCTGCCTCTCTGCCTACTTGTGATCTCTCTCTGTCAAATAAATAAATTAAATCTTTAAAAAAAAAAAAATAACAGAGCCTGCCCTATAAGGTTGTCAGGAATACTGATGAGTTAACAAGTGCATAGAACCTTGCCTGGCACAGGGTCAGCTGTAAAATCTGTTCGGTATTACTATCTGTACCTTGTGGTATATTCTAAATTTTCTATAGTAAAACATATGTAATGAAAATTACACATAAAATATCCAACAAAGTTGTTAGAAATACAATGAGATTATAGGAAATACTATCAGAGTTGGGAAATTTGAATTCAATATACTTATTCCTTGAGAGTTCAAGTAGAGGTTCGAGACTGCTCCACAGTGTTCTTTGTCAGATATCTGTTAAATGGGGACTGCTTACCTAGATCATGGCCCATCTGCAAGATAGAAAACAAGGAACTTGTCAGAGTGACTACAGTATATATAAAGGTATTGGTTTGGGAAGACTTATCCCACCATTGATTATTTTTGCCTGTTTTTGAGCTTTAGATCAATGGAATCATATAGTACATTCTCTTTTGTGTCTTTTACTCACGTTTATGGTTGTGAGATTCTCCTCATGTGTAGCAAGAGTTGGTTCTTTCTCATTGCTGTGTAGGCTTCCTTTGTATGAAAACACAACAGTTTCATTATTTATCATTAGTCTTATAATCAGAATAAAACAAACGGTTTAAAGAATAAAAATTGAAGTTATACCTGAAATTGGCGGTTTTTGTTTTTGAGAGAGCATAAGTGTGGGGGGGGAGAAAGAAAGAGAATTCTTTTTTTTTAATTTTAAAGTTTTAGTTATCCGAGAGGGAGAGAGACAGACAGCACTAGCGGGGGGAGGGGGGGCAAAGGGCGAGAAACCCAAGCAGACACAGGACTCAAGTCTCACAACGCTGAGATCATGACCTGAACTGAAACCAAGGGTCCAACACTCAACTGACTGAGCCACCCAAATGCCCCTCGGCTCCTTGCAAAAAGCAGTTAGGAATTGTGCTCTCTTGTTCGTTTTTTCCAGCATTTACTCTGTAGCCTTTCAGTTGTATTTACTTCACAATTTAGAAGTTGTGTGTGATCTTGATCCTTATATCTAGGTGTGACAACATGGCTCTTCAGTTTTTAAAGGTTTATTCTAAATCACTCCTGGAAGAGTTACTCTAAAATTCAGCCAGGACTGCAGTTCAGTTTGAGTTGGCATTTGGAGAACACATCCCTGTTAAGTTGGTTATGGTAATGTGTGAAGTAACTTTTTTATGTCTTGCTTTTCAGGAGTAGGTGGCTTACCAGCCCTGGGTGACCAGGCAATTTCACAAATAAGCCCTCCAGCAAGTTTAAATATAAGTAGGCCTCACTCGGAGGAGGTGGAGTGCTGCTGTTGCACAAAAAAGATGTCTAGCGGCTCCAGTGAAGTTGACGTGGTTTGTATTTCAGATAAGTCTGTCTTTGTTCTTTTCACTGTGCTCTGTTTCTTTTCTAAATGGAATTTAATTTCATTCAGTGGAATGCAGCAATAACAACTTCATGAGCTTTGACAGTGGTCTCTAAAGCTGTGGCAACCATTCAGGTACACGTGTTTTGTGAACTAGCATTTCGATCGGGTAAATACTCAGGAGCGGCGCTGCTCGCTCATAGGGTTAAGTAACTTCATGAAAATCTTGCCGAACAGTCTTTCAAAATGATTGTGCTGTTGTACAGTTCTGTCACATTCTGCTGTTTCTTGATTCCTGAAGGTGAGTAAAAATATAGATTATTAAACTACATATAACTTGGCTTAACAGAAAAAGCATTTCTTTACTTAAAGAAGGATGTGGGTATTAATGCCATCTAAGTGCTGTGGGCGGTTCTCCTAACGTCTATCAGCCCCAGTATCTTTTCATCTTTGGACATTATGTTAACTGCCTCCTGAGAATTGCTTTCTGACATAAGTACGTGAAAGAAGTTTGAAAAGCACAAGGCACTATACGTGGTATATTTTTATAAGAACTAATCTATAGCCCTTTCCATATCGTTTTGGTTATGCTTTTTGAAACAAAGACTACATAGCTTCTGTCTTTATTTTAACATTATTCCTATAGTTTCTAATTCATTCTTAGAATACTGTATTTAAATGAAATCTAATGCTTATTTGTTGTATATTCATTTATTTATACCCTGTCCTATTAAAAAAAGTTTTAAGGTGGTTAATTTATCAAGAAAAGTAGATGCTTAAGTGTTTCCTCTTTTGTCCACAAAGTGGCACTGTTGGATTATTTAAAAATAAAAAGCCATGCAACCTGCTTCCTTGTTCGTGGTTAAAAATACTTATGAGGGGTTGGCAGAGGGTGGTGGGGTTACATTATATGTTTAAATAAAAAAGCTTAAAGGAGAAAAAAAATACTCATGTTTGCAGCAGTTCTGGTGCCAGGTTACTAGACTAGTCTTTCAACCCTGAGTTACACAAGAGGTTAAGCTCAATAGAAAATGATATCTTAAATGTAAATGATATCTTCAGTGATACCTTAAGTTCAGATAATGAGAAAACAGTTTTGCAAGTACATCTTTTCATGTAGTCATAATATTTACAGTGGACAAAGGTCCTTTGATAAGCACCAATAGCTTTTGGAGCGTCTTAAAAGTGAAATTCAAGTCCTCAGTTTTTCTTTCAGTTCTATCTTTCATCTTTCCTTTTAATTTGTTAATACATCTTCCTTAGATAAGAACACGAATACCTGCTTATGATGATGATAACACTGTTCTTTATGCATATGAACCAAACACTGCATATGTCAATAATGTAAGTAATGTTAATTGCCACCTGCCAAATATATTATATCAGAAGGACCTAGGTTTCAAGTTTTGTACTGAAAATGAGTATAAACTGCTCTTAACTTCCTACTACCTAAGGAAAAGGGAAGTAAAATGGTTAAATGGTCACTGTCTAAAGAAAGGAAGCAAACAAGTTCAGGAGAGGCCAATATTCTTTGGGTTTGAGTTTAGAGGAACTCCACAGTATATGAAGAATTTAAACCTAGGTCCTTCTGATATAATATCTCTTATTTCCTCTCTCAATTAGCAGTTGTCATTTTCATTTTCATATTAATGTGAGTTTTTGTGTCTGCTTTAGATTAAGATCTCTGAATCCTTTTGAAAAGTTGGTGACAAATAAAAACAATTTAAATAAATAAATGTAAAGTGTATTTTTCCTCCTGGTGTTCAATTTGGCTCTTATAAAAGTAAAGCATTAACTACTTAACTTTTAAAATATTAGCAGGAGAGTGTGATGTCTGACACATCCTACAACGAAGAACAACAAAAAACAGTTATGGATGTCCTCACTCATTGTCAGGTACAAAATTCTGTTTCTGAAATGTAGTTTTCTGAAATACTAAGTTAAAATTCCCTTTATCTCATGTAAAAGTGTATAATTAATTGAAATTTTGCTATATCAAATTACTTAAGATTATCCCCTCATTGTAATAATTTTTAATAATTTCTGGTTCGAATAGCTCCTCCAGGGGAAATTTTTAAAATACCAATATGTACGTTTTATAGCTTTGTTTTAAAAGCCATTAACTGAAGAAATGTATGTTATGTTGTTTGATACTGAATTAATTTTCCCTACAAAATCTTTAAAAGAAATTGATATAGAAAAAAATTAGTGTGTGCCTAAATATATTGTTGAGATTTCTCAATTGAAAAAATGGCAGCATACTGTGGTTTTTTAAAGAGTATATCTTACATAGTTTTGAGGGGATTTTGTAAAAGTTAGCATGCTGGTACAGATTGATGGGGGTAATTATCAAGGATTTTGTGAGCTGCATCCTCTAGAAGTAATGGAAGTTTATTTTTTAAAAAGTAGTTGTTACCATACAAAGTTTGTTGGATTAAAATGAGCTACCCTGCCTAAGTAAAGCGTGTTTAGGTGAGTCTTTATCACTGTTGCTGAGAACAGAAGTGGACTGCTTCAAGGGAACATAGCAGGTCTTTGGGGAAGGAGGTATGGAGGGTGGGCGGTGGGAGGGGGGGTTCTGATTTCCAGCAGGGCCATTCCCCGCCTGCCTCATGTAAGCACTCCCCCCCCCCCCAGGCTGCCACTGCTCTGCCAGGGCCTTCTTTCTGAGCGACAGTGCAAGATGTGGTGGGCTAGAACATGGAGTGCCCAGTGTCCCAAGTCACAGCCCCCAAACGGACCATCGGGGATCCTCCCTGTTTCTCCCAGTGTGCGAGCTCTCTCCTTTCTTCAACCCTTTCCCTTACCAGTCGAGACCAGTCGCTGCACACTTCCATCTTTTCTTCTTCTGTCCTTGCCCAGCATCCTCTTTAGGAAGATTCCAGCCCTGCGCAGGCTGGGAAGCAGAGGGGCGCCTGCTGGGACCCGTCCACTGTCCCGTGGCCCTTCGCCAGCACTCTGGTCAGCTCCCTCTCTGTCCCCACAAGCTCCGGAGGGCCGGGCCCTCGCTTCTTATTTCAGGGAGGCCAAGGTGGGGTGGGGCATGAAGCCCAAATCCCTCTGAGTCCCAATTGCTCTCCCCACAGCCAGCCACTCGCCTGGGATCTGTCCTTCGGGCATCTCCCTCTATAAGGCTAAGGCGGTGCTGTTTTCTGCCTCTGAGCTTCTTTCCCTGTGCCGGGACGCTTCCCTTCATCAGTGGCCACCTGGCCCTTCGGCTTCCGTCTCCATCGTTCTCCGCATCCCCTCCCACAGATTCACCTCCGCTTGGGGCCTCCCATCCCTCTTTCTGTCATGCCTTCTCTCTCCTTCCCTTAAAACACCCAGCTCTTTGAATGTCCTTTATGTTCACTGTCTAAGCATCTGACTTCTGTGTTCTCTCTGGGTATTTTGTATCTACTGTTCCTTCTGCCCTCTCTGCCCTTCCATGCATCTTTCACCTAGTTCACCTAGTGAACACCGTCTCGTCTTTTAATCCCCAACGTAGACATCTCCTCTGAACACTGCCCCGACTGCCAGCCTGGGTTAGGTGTTGCTGTTCTGTGCACACGTGGCCTCCCATTCTTACCTGTGTCGTAGCCATCAGAGTCAACAATAATATGAATATTGATGGATGGTTGAGCACTACTGGGCGGGTTGTCATGTAGTATTGTTGTTAGGATGGGAGTACTAACATCATACCACAGCGCCTCACTTTGTCCTTGAGAGTACTCTGAGATTCTCATCTTGATTCTATACATGAGGAAATTAAGGCACAGAGAGGTTAAGTGACTTGCCCAAGGTCACACAGCTGGTAAGCGGCAGAACGCTAGTCTTCGCACCCAAGTGTGTTCCCCTAAAGCCTGCACTGTTTATACCTCAGTGCTGTAAGTCAGTGGGTCTCCCTTGATCATGTGCCAGAACCACCTGGAGGGTTCGTGAAAGCCGATTGCTGCCCCTGTTCTCAGAGCTCCCAGTTTAGCAAGTGTGGTGTGGGTGATGGGGCATTTCTGACAAGCCAGTGGGAGACATTGATGCTACTGGTCCAAGACCACACTTTGAAAACCACTGCTTTAGGCTGCCCATCACTTTCTCGAGATCCTCTCTCTCCAGCTCACCTGGCAGTTCCTTAGGGCAGGCTCTCGTTTTCCTGTTTTCCTTTCTGTCCACAGTCCCAGCACCTAACAAAGCAGTTCCAAGAGGTAGTAAGTAGGCCCTCAATAAATGTTTATTTGAATGAATGAACAAGGAAATGGTTCTGGCCTCCTGTTTAAGTATATTTTTGGCCTGAATGAAATTTCTGTGTATTTGAAAAATTCTCAGGTTTTTTTAGTCACATACCTGGTTGGCCAATAGGGAACATACACTCGAAGGTTTTATAAGGTTAATCGTTGATTACCTTATCTTTGAAATACTTTGGAGCCAAAAGTCCTATCTGTTATATTTGGCTCACTGTTCTTTCCAGCATAGAATGCTCACTGCCTCTGAATTCTCACCGTGGTTATATGGAAAGAGGCTTTTTGGCCTTTTTAGCAGATTTAAAGGTTTCTTTCCTAAAATAGCCCCTTCCTTGATATAAAACGACCCCATCATAAATATGGTGGCTTGTAAGAATGGTGGTACGTTTACTTTCTGGTATTAAAGCCTCTTAAAATGCCCGCATGGCCTGGAGTTGTTGAGTAGGAGGTTGGGCTCCTTATCTCCACCAGCTCCGCTCTGTGTCACCCAAACCAGGCATCTGGTTCTGACAGCTTGAGAACTTTTCTTTGTTTCTAGCAGTCAAAATTTGGCTTATTGGTATTTTTATGTTACTTTTAATATAGAAACTATTAATAGCTTATATTATAATAGGTCATCTATGATGCTATTCAAAACCTGGATAAGAAATTTGATGTCATTCATGGAAAAGTTTCAAAAATCCACCGTTTTCGTGTGAAATCACTGTGGCAGAATCGCGTGAGTGCTAACAAAAATATTTTCACAACTGCAATAGACCTCTTGCTTCTAAAGATGCCAATGAGTTAGAAATGAGAGAGAACTATCAACTATGAGATTAGCAAGGCCAAATTGATTCTTGCTGTAGCAGAAGATGGGAGACTGAAACTTGTTGGGAAAATGCTTAAGTTTAGGTTTCAGAAGTGTATGACAATGAATAGTTTTATGTTTATAACCACAATGTATAAAATTCAGTTAAAATGTAGGGTTGAAGAGGAACAAACATTATATAGTCAAAATAGAGCATATATTTAGTAATGTAAAACAGTATTTCCTAAAAAAATTTATATTTACTACCTATTTTATTTCCTTTTGTACTCACTGACAGTTAGTTTATGCTGGGTTTGTGTCATTTCAGAAGCCACTTGGATATGCTTATAAAAATTATAATTACCTGCTTTCCAGAAAGATCAGATTGCAGAAAATGAGGAAAAAGGAACCTCCTTCTTCATTCTCTTACCCTGAAAGTTACAGCCCAACTATGCCGGTGGAAAGGCCCCCAAATGATTCCCCAAGCAATCCTATAGGAACACCCTACCATTCAGAGGAGGGGTCCCCAGAGCGGGATCCAGAGTCACTCCTCCA
This sequence comes from Taxidea taxus jeffersonii, assembly GCA_003697995.1. Classification (NCBI taxonomy): domain Eukaryota; kingdom Metazoa; phylum Chordata; class Mammalia; order Carnivora; family Mustelidae; genus Taxidea; species Taxidea taxus. The sequence goes on from ML095854.1 coordinate 22,511, forward strand.
GGAGCAGGAGCCGAATCTGAGCCAGAGTCCAACACTTCCCTCCATGTATTCTTCACATTCATATCAGCCATATTTCACACCTGATGATCCAATGCAGGGCTCCTCTTCCATGCCCTACTATCCCAGCCCGGGGGCCCATAGCAGCCACAATATCTTCTCACCTACTCGAGCTTCTACAGCAGCACCCGGATCCATGCTGGGTCAAGGTGAGCCCAATCCGGCACATAACCCTGAGATGATGACTTATCCAGCTCTAATGGAAAATAAGTGCCTCGGCCATACTGCCTCATCTCTTTGTATCCCGCCCAACTTTGGTGAGTGTGAAATGACACATGACAGGTAGCACTATTTGACCTATAATCCTCAACGTCCTTGATGCAAGAGCATTTCTCCCTACCTAACATCTCTTCTTTTGGGATAATGATCAGGTCAAGTTTGATTTGTCTTTTTCCCCCATTGAAGCTACAAGTTCACCAATTGGAACTGACCCAGGTATCCTAAAACAAAGCTTCTCGGATGACCCTTCTACCTGGTCTGTGGAGGAAGTGATCCAGTTTCTGAAACAAATAGATCCTCAGACACTCACCCCCATCGCTGACCTTTTCAGGCAACATGTAATGTATATTTTGATTTGGTTTTCCTGCCATAATGCTTCTTTCTTTCTTTCTCTCTTTCTTTAAGTAAGCTCTACACCCAGTGGGAGCCTTGAACTCATGACTCCAGGACCAAGAGTCGCATGCTGTAGGGCTGAGCCAGCCAGGCGCCCGTGCCATGCCTTTCAGTGACCTCTGTGCAGGCCCTTCAGTTGGGTACTGGTTAGTGTGGGTGGTGGGGGAACCCCAGCAACCGATTTTCCATATGTGAGAAAGGTTACTTGGCCCAAAGTTAGATCCTTAAGTGGTAGAGGCTGGATTTAAATAGGAACAGTGTGACAGGGTGTCCTCTTTGTCAGGGTGTCCAGTGAAGCCGGCCACTGATTCCATTTGGCTCAATTCTGTTAAGCTTATATGGTCGTTGGCGGTTTGCGATGCTGATAGCCTCGTGCCATGTACAAAGTGACATCATGGGTCACATTTTTTACCCGTTCTCATTTTTATTGTGCTTAGTGGGAAAAGCACAGAAAGCGCCTGACAAAGGCAGCGCTGTAAGGGGTTGCGGGTCTTTTCAGACGGCACAGCTGCATTGTTAGACCAGAACTTGTAAAACCGAGTAGTGTGTTTCAGCAACGTCAGTCAGTCTATTAGTAAAGGACTTGAGGGAGGAAGCCTTGTGACTATGAAGTCATGTTTTTGCAGTGTTTCCTGATGGGTAAAGTTAGTAGCCATATCCTTTTCGCTATGGCCAGAAAATAGGTTTTGGCGTCTAATCAACTCCAGACAAGTAACTTGGTGCTCTCAGCACCAAGACAGCACTCCACAGCGCGGGTACGGCGCGTGGACGCTAGCACCCTCGTCTTCCAGGCTGTTCTAAGATAACTGGCAGCCATCTGAAACCTGTTCTACCATTCAGTTTGACTCTGCCGTAGATGTGCAGTATTTTATTCAGCACGATAGTTAAAGGGGGGTAGTTTGATGCTTAGGACGTCTTTATGACTTTAGGTTAGGGGCGCCTGGGTGGCTCAGTTGGTTAAGTGTCTGCTTCGGCTCAGGTCATGATCCCAGGGTCCTAGGATCGAGCCTTGTGTCTGGCTCCCCTTCTTGCTCTCCCTCTGCCCCCCCTTACTTTGTGCTTACCCTCTCTCTCTCTCTCGAATAAATAAAACATGTTTTTAAAAAGATAGTAGGTTAAATTTTCTTCCTAAAATTCAAGGTAAATTTGTAAATGATCAAACCATGCTTCACTGTACAAATTATATTTGTCATAGTTTTCATCAAGCAGGTGTATACTCAGAGAATATACATCTGGAAGGAGCTGCTGTATTATTGGTATCACATGTTCCTGTAATATGAAGAAAGGATCATTCTGATAAAATTTGAACATATCAACTAATTACTGTCCTTTCCTTCTGTCTGTAGGACATTGACGGAAAGGCTCTGCTACTACTAAAGAGTGACATGATGATTAAGTACATGGGGCTGAAGCTGGGGACAGCCGTGAAGTTGTGCCACTACATCGATAGGCTTAAAGAAGAAAAATTCTTTGACAACTAAAAACATGTTTGTGTCAACTTAGCTTGATATTCATTCAGGGGAGACCAGTGCCATCTTGGTGTAAAATCATTTTTCTGCCCTTAGAAGTTTTTGTTGTGTAGAAGGTTCTTCTAAAACTATGTTCTGTCCAGAACCACAGAACTCCATTATAGTCTGGTCTGCTATTTCAGAAGCCGTTTAACATGTGAGTGTTGGCAGTTTGTTAGATTGGGAGTTTTTTCTTTATATCTTTTTACTATTTTTATTGTATAGTTTACAAATGTACTTCACACAGGAAACAGAAACACCTCTAATTTCTGTTCATCTTTATCTAAGGAACCAAAACAGCTGAATCCCAAAGAGAAAATATCAGGGCCTGAAAAGTTCTCTAATAAATCCATGGATTTTCCTTAGAAGAAAACTTAAAGATGCAACTATAGATAGCATCTTTCTAAAATATTTTATGTTTGATACTGCAAGGTTCTGTTCGTGTTCTACCAGCTTCCCAAAAGGGAAAGCCATATAAAGTATTTTCCTTTCTATTATTATTTCTATATATGTTGTATTTGTTCCTATTTAAAGAAAAAAAGGCAGCCTTACAAGCTTTCTTAAAGTATTTTTACCAATTTTTAGATAAATTGTTAGAGTGGTCATTTTATGCAAGAGATACTTAGTTTAAAACTTACATATTTTACCTAAACTTGGGCATTTCACTAAGCACTCATTGCTCCCATCTCTCTATAAAGATGCCTGTGTCCAAATTTTTGAAAGACACATTTTTATTGTCTGTTCAGTGATCCTGTTTCATATTTATATTTTATTCTATATCTGAAGTATACACAAGTAAGTCTTCTTTTTGAACTTAAGGATAGCACTTTGCACTTCACAGAGGTAAAGATGAACTATATCCAGTGAGATGTTTTTATTCTGTTAAAAATATTCACATCATTTGCCATCCCTAGTACCTCTCAGCTGACTCTTCAGGGTTTCCATGCAGGGAAGCTCTCTGTCCTGTGCAATGTTTCTAGTTCATTTGCTTTCTGAGCCATTTATCCTACTAAACTTTGAAAGATACGTTAGCTCTGATTTGTCATTTTGGACTTTATCTTAAGAATCAGAAAATTAGAAAGTTCAAGTGAAACCTGTTCATTGTTTTCTTATTTATTACCTTGTTATCTTATATAACATTTGATGTAATACTCACGAGCTGTGAGAATTGGGGCTAGGTGTATTAGCCATTTGTTATAAATGCCAATAAAATGTTCACCAGGGGCAAAAATATGCATCTTCCTTTTCAAAAACCAAGTGTGTTTTATAAACAAATGCAATTCTTTACTGGGCATATGTGATTTAAAAGGTGCTTTTATTTAGGTTACTCATTTATGTTGTTTCTTGTAAGACAAGATTCTATTTTAAACTTGATCTTCTCTCAAATTGTGTGAAGATGCTGTGCCCACTTGAACAGTCCTCAGGTGTTTGTATGAATACTATGTTTCACAGCTTTCAGATTTTAAAGTATAATAAAGTTTTAAAACCACAATGATGTCAAGGCCTCAGATTTGATTTTGTTTGCTTTCACCGCATGACATTAATGTACGAATTTATGAGAGTTGATAAAGAAACGCTGTACTGAGCTTGTGGTTGTCTACGCGCGTCCGGAGAGTTGAGTGTTAGCACCTGCCCTCATTCTACAGCTCAGCAGATCGCTAGCAGCGAAGGGCCGATGTCCTGCAGGACCTTAAAGGAGCCCCCAGGGGAGCAGCACAAAGTTCCATCCATGAGCTTTGTCTGTGCTCAGCACTTGCTGCTCGCAGCGGTACCGAGGCCGCGAGTGCACTAGACAAGGCCAGGACCCCCGCATATCTCGTCCCTGTCCCTGAGCTCCTACGTCTGCCTGGCGGTTCTGGCTGCTCTCCTGTCACCGGGGGCCAGGAGCCACACTGCCTTTCTGCCTTCCGCTCTCCCAGCTTACAGGGTGCAAAAGCCTTAGAGGCCCAGGCCGGGGGCTGCGTCGCCTTCAGCATCTGACCCCTCGCCCCTCTCCCCTAGGCCAGGAGCTTCTGCTCCATGCCTTCAAGCCCACAAACTCCTCCCGCGGCAGCAGCCCGTCCGCTGGTTCATTCCGAGACAACAGGGTCCCCAGCCTCCAGGGCTGATGCTCTAGTGGCGGGAACGGGGTGTCACTGTGCTCGTCTGCGACGTGGGCGATTCAGAACCGCTTGCTCTTGGCCACCCGGTCTGTCAGCTTGGAGTCCAGAGACAGCCTGCCGCGTTAGGCCCTTGGGAACTCTCCGGGCTTTTAAAACGATCTTTCCTCTGGATCTGCCTCTCGGGCCGTCCTCCCGACACCCGCTGGCGGAACTCCGCAGGCCGACCGCGCAGCCCTCTGGGCGCGTGGAGCGTTTGCTTTCGTCTTTGCGTGATTTCTGATCGCTGCCGCGGCTCCGGAGCGTGTCCGGGGTGGGACTTCCCAGACCCAAACCCAGGCCCCCGCATGGGCACGAAAGAGCCGAGCCCTTCTGTAATACGACTAGAAAAGAACAACTAAGCCTCGTGACGAGGAACGAGGTGGTGGGGAGGGAAAGCCCGGCTTTCCGAGCTACGAAGGATCGCGTGCGCGGTTGGCCGAGTGCGTGAAGCACGTCCGAACTTCCGGGGCTGCCGGTTCGCGGACACGCTGGGACTCGCTCGTATTTCTCGGTCCTCTGGGGCTGAGCCAGGGAGCCAGGGAGGGCTCTCGGGCACGGACGACCTGCCGCCCGGGGCCTACGTTCAGAGTACATGGCACACGGGGTTCCTTCCTCGACCTCCCGTTTCCCGCTTTGTCCTGAAGGCTGATGGAACTGAACCTTGAAAGCAGCTCTCCACGGAGAGTACTCAGCCCGAGCCTCCCCGCTCTCCTTGCCCTTCTAGAGGCAACTCTGGACACGCGGGACCGCCTGCTTCGGCTCCAGCGGCGCTGGCAACCCAGGGGGCGAGCCTTAAGGAGTAAGAGACCTACTCCTCGCCTCAAGCTGCTTCGACCATTATTGAGGTGACCCAGCGTTGTGGAAAGGAGCCTTGGGAAGCTCATGATAGCGCACATGAGCCAGTTCCTGGCGACTCTGAGTGCTCAGTGTCCTACCACTCCAGTGTCTGTGTCCTGCTCTTCAGCAAAAGAACCAAAGCACTTAACTAAGCTTGTTTGTTCCCGAACTAACCCTCAGGGGCAAGGGGCAGGCAGGGCAGGCTACGGCCCTAGGAAGCCCCACCCCACCTTTGGCCTCACTGTTGCCCTTGCCTGTGGTGCTCAAGTTCACTGATGTCCGGGGCTGGGGTCTGTAGACTCCGTAAGGCACAGCAGTCAATCCAGTGGGAGAGGGAAGAATGTATTACACCTTCTTTTTGTATTTAGAGAAGGTGAGAGAAATGAAGCTCCTTCACGTTGAACGTACGGACTGACCATAATGCAGTGTTCTGAAGAGCCGGCTGGTGTTGACATGCCCCGCGCCCCCAGCCTTGCTGAGTTCTCCCCGGGGTGGCCTGGAGGCCGCATTTCCCAGGCCCCCTTGCCAGCAGTGGAGGGTTAGAATCCCCCACAAGGGAGAAGGCCGACAGTAAACAGAAGCAGTTTTCCTCTGGTGGCTGCTCAGGACAGGCCTTTGGCACAGCAGAAGGCAGATGTGCATTTGGCCAGTGGCCACCAGATGTCATCTGGAGACTTCCCCATGTCGGGCACACAGGAGGCTGAAACCATGGGGGCTGCTTCCTGGCAACCCTTGCACGCCCGGATCTCTGGGAACCACGTCCCTTGCCCTGGCCCCCTGCCCTCCAGCGGCTGCAGAAGCTTCTGGTTCTGTACCCAACCACTTCCGTTCTGAAGACGTAGGATGTTGCGTGTGCCCTCTCAAACCCAGACCTGTCTACCTCCTTCAGAAGGTTGTCCCAGAGAAGCTGTCCACTGTTGGGAGGGAGGAGTAGAAGTTCCACAGTGTGGGGCCTTATGTAATCAGATCTGAGCCTCCTTTGGCTATAAGACCTGTCGTCATTTAATGGACCAAGTGGGAGAGAAGAAGGTGGCCTAGTCAATCACATGCCATGGGCATCCCTGTCGCCAATTTCGTAGATGTTAGGAGGTGGGGAAAAGTGAGTGGGTTAAGGCATAAAATTTTAGCTCTCAAAAGCTGAACAGATTATTTGAAAAGGATAAAACAAAGAATCGGAGAACTCAAGACTGATCACATGAGCCCAGTGCCCAGCAAGAAAAGGGCAGCCCTGGTCTGAGCTCAGTAACAACAACTGAAGCACAAATGAAAATGGAGCAACCTAATCAGATCTGCCGGAAATTCTCAATTCTCGAGACTGAAATGTGAAAGTGTAGCCAACAGCATAAGCAGAAGGTCTTGCCACGAGTTTCTGTTTTGTCTTTAGGCAGCAGCTGATGCTGGACAGAAGCCATCACATTTAGCAGGTCATTTAACGATTTCCTTGCACCCAGCAAAGAAAAGAAAGAGGAAGTTGCCACGGTCTCAGGGTAACACTGTCTTAAAGACATGTCATCCATATGTCACGCATGGACCATGTTCAGATCCGGCCTAAGAGAAGCCAACAGTAAAAAGGCGTGTATGAGTCAGTCTGGGAAAGGCAGGTACCCAGTGGATATTAGATGAGTGTAAAGAGTTATTCCTTTAGGACAATGTGGTCACAGCAAACTAATGGTGACCAGAAACGTCTGTGCCCAAGAAGACCAAAAGTTGGATCTTTGTTAAATAGCCAGCAGTCAACCATATATCGTGATCCTAATGGCACAACCTAAGACACTCAAGACCTCCTTGGTCTTGGTCTTCCCGGATCCTCCCCTCCCCGCATTCCACTCACACACCTGGCCCCTCTGACTCTCCTCCCTGCTTTAGCTTCTCCGTAGCCCTTACATGTGGGGTTGGTTATATTATCGTTCCTAGTCCTTGCCTCCTCCTTTCCCTGTGAGAGGATCTTGCGTTTCCTCCATTGGCATGGGCTTACGATTCCTTCTTACAGGCAAAACCTACTGCCTGTGCCCCTGTTGCCCCTGAACCCTGCTCTGGCCGACATGTAAGTGGCCCAAAGGCACATCAAGCCCCAGAAGAAGCTCTCTGGTGGCTTCTTGGTCATCTGTCTCTCTTATTCCCCTCTGCTGCGAACCCAGCGCTTGCCACCCACAGGCTGCGCCTTCAGACCAGCTTCTGGAGAAAGAAGGCCCGTGGGGCGGGGCCAGGCCATCCCGTGCCTCCTACAGAGAGCGTCCCGAAGAAGTCAATGTGCGCAGTGTCCTGGGTCTGGGGGACTCAATACCGCAGCTCAAAAATAGGGTGGAATGTAGCCAAGGCCCTTGCTGACATCTTGTTTATTTGTACCCTGGCTGTCTTCCCCACTGGAAGGAGCTCTGCGTAAGGACAGTGAGTCTCACTCGCCTGTTTCGTGCTCCAGCAGTGTCTGTCCTGATGGGCCCTTGACCCGAAGTATGGCCCTGCTGTTTGTGGACCAACTCCTCCCCTTGGGGAATCAAGTTTGGCTTGAGTTTTCTTGGCACCGAATTCACCCCGAGCCTTTTCCCCAGGTCGTCAGTACTATAAACTGCCATTCGGCCTTTAGGTCAAACACACACCGGTTGGTTTTACATACCTAGTGCCAAGCACTGGAAGCCCCAGGGAGAAAGAGTGAGTTACTGGAGAACAGTGTGGCTCCGAAGAGAGTGAAACACTGAAATTCCCAGGCAGTTATCTAATTTAACATGGCATTTCTCTAGCAGCCCCGAGTCCCTCGTACTTGCCTTCCTACTAAATATCGGCAAGGAAATGAAAATGAGGAAAACACACACTGCCCCTGAAAATAAAGATGGGTAGGCTTCCATTTTCACACATCCTTCATCCCCTGGCCCGGACACGTGCGCCTGTCTGGCTTCCGGGCATGCATTACAACCCTGGGGAGTTGCAGATTTCACTGAGCACGGGCCTTCGAGGCTCTACCACGCTCTACCCTTGCTTTTCCCTTCACTTACATGCATTCCCAACCAGCCAGTGCACCATGGTCAGGAAGGAGGCAGAGAGGAGCGGCGCTCTTTGGGGAGGGGAGCGGAGACCCCATAGGCCGAGCACTGCAGGTGGAAGCCAAAACAGGAAAAGCCCTGACAATTTCTGGTAATTCTAACGAGTGTTGGAATGGGAAGAGAGCATGAGAAAGCTCCAGAGACTTGGGTCACTTAGAATTTTACAACATGGGGGCACCTGGGCGGCTCAGTGGATTAAGCCTCTGCCTTCGGCTCAGGTCATGATCTCGAGGTCCTGGGATCGAGCCCCACATCGGGCTCTCTGCTCAGCGGGGAGCTTGCTTCCCCCACTCTCCCTGCCTGCCTCTCTGCCTACTTGTGATTTCTCTCTGTGTCAAATAAAAAAAAAAAAGAAATGTACAACATGTGGCAAAGCTTAAGTAGGCAGGAGATACACCAGATGATGTTTGCCTGGAGGATGAGCCCCTGCCGGAGGAAGGGTCGCTGTAGCCCAGCCCAGAAGGATGAGGGAAGGGCGGGGGTGGGGTGGTGAGGAGGGGTGCAGGGCAGCAGGCTTTCTAGGCCAGGGACAGCGAGCAGGGGTAAACTGCTAGAAGTACCCCATGTCTCTTCTAGGAGATCTGTGGCTCTTTTGAAGACATCATAAATATATCTGGTGAGCATTTTATCAAGGACCTTTAGCTTTTGTCCTCACGGTAAATCAGTGGTTCCCACATCATTTTCTGAACACTGCTTCCCTTCCCAATGGGTTCCAAAAAATCACCTTCACCCTCTATTAAATCCTGATGAAGATATGCTAAGAAAACCTAGAAACGTGCAGCTTGCCTGGGGATGAAACTAGCCCGAATGAAAACAGGATGCGTGTTATTCCTCCCCTTTTATCACACCGGCAAAGATGAAAAGCAGAATTAATTATTCATGCTGATGAGAAGCAAATTTGGTACAAACATATCCAAAGGGCAGTTTGAAAATATCTGTAAGAAGCCCGACTGGGTCCACGACAAGGGGATTTTCAAAATTAAGTATAGATTTATTCACATGGGAAGGCATGTGTTATATGTCGATCCAAGTAGGTCACGGAAGCGGACATGTAGCCTGACATCCCGGGCAGATTCTATTGTGTGTTTATACACAGATGTGTTTACATATCTAGAAGACATTTCGGAAGATAGATACAAACATGCTTACGGTGGGCGTCTCTGGGTAGGTGGGATTCCGGGTCTGTTTCATTTCATTTTGCTTATCTTTACTTTCTGATCTTGCTACAGTGTATTGCTTTTGTAATGATTGTTTAATTACAAAAACACAGGCCATAGCATGTTCAAATCACTGGTGGAAGATAAAAGGAAATAACACATTGCCACGTAGCGGGAGGCAGAAGCAGCAAAAGCGTAAGAAAAATGCATAACCTGTGTCAGAAGGCCCCCTTAAGGTAATGGTATGTCGAAACAGATTAAACACCCATATTTTTAAAAATTCAAAGATGGATTCTAAAAACAATTATATGCTTTTACCTACCTTGTCATTTGCTTTCAACTTTAAAAATAAAGGGCTAGAGAGAAAGGGATCTGCAGATGAACCAAAAGATGAGCCATAGAATTACAGGCAAAAAGCAGTCAGTGCATCAGGAGTCCTTATATGGTGAGAGGTTTGAGTACAGGGGAGAGAGATCGTGGACTGGCACAGATGACCAATGACACAGAATCAACAAGTAGAAAGCAACATCTGGTAGACCATACAGATAATTTACTAGAAATGCAATAGAAAAAAAAAAGACTTCATTTAGCCTTTGTCATAAGTAAGCAAAATTAAGGGCAGATATTGATATAATGACAAAAGTGTTAGCGATAGACATCAGATTGGAAAGAGAATTCGGGAATCTATGGAACTTTCACAAAACCGAGTCCATCCTAAGGTACAAAGCATCCTCTGAATCACACAAAGCAAAGTTAGTAGAGGCTACAGGCTACAAGCAGGGACATAAAATTAGAGGTTAAGGGGACGGTTCTGAAACACTGACAATGAAAACAATAATCGTCCCCACCTTTCTAGGTATAGCTTCTTTCCTGAACATTCTCCTTGAGTACTAGGCCTATCTAGTCATCTCCCCTCATCCATGAACTTCGGTTCCCCGAGGTCAACCCAGCTCCGGAAGCAGACGATCCTCCCGACGCGTCATCACGTCAAGGGTAGCTGATGCTGCGTCACGACGCCCACGTCTTTCTCCGCACTAACCTCATCACGTGGTCAGCTCACGTCATCACGGGAAGGAGAAGGGTCAGGACAGTTCACTAAGATATTCGAGACGGAGACCACGTTCACAGAACTGTCATCACAGTACTCCGTGGTCGTTGTTCTATTTTCTCCTTAGTTATCACTGTTCATCCCTTCCTGTGCCTCATTCATGCATGAAACGGTATGAGGGACACGTATGTACAGGAAAATCATGGTGCGTGTAGTGTTGGGTCTTCTCTGCGGTTTCAGGCGCCCGTTGGGTGTCTCGGAAAGTATCCGCCACGGGTAAGGGGGACTGCTGTGTATCCTCTTGGCCCATGGTGCCTCCCCCTGCTAGCCCCGGGCCCATCTCCTACTCATCACACGTCAATCTTTTCCCGTCTCATCTTTGCCGGTCTAGCCCTCTCCGGTCCTGCGTTCTTGACAGCACGTCACCTGCCCTTGCGGCCAGGCCCCTGATGGGGCCGCGGCCACTGTCCGCCAGCCTTGAGGTCACCAGCTCCCGCACATCCTGCCTCCCACAGCCCTCTGGTCGTCTGGGTCCCCCGGTCTGTCATTCCCTGAGCTGGCTGCCAGAGGTCACGTCAGTTCAATTTCTGCCCCAGGAGCACTTCCACAGCTGACACTTTATTTTGTGTGCTCTGGGGTTAGCTCAGGATCACCTGCGTAAGGGATCCATAAACGTTGGTTGAATAAACAAAAGAACACAAAAGCAGACTTTCTTCGGAAAAACATATCCATTTCCAGTACATCTGCCAGTTTTAAAAAAACTCATTTTTATGGATGTTTGTACCTGACTAATCCACGCAGCCCCCCCCCCCCACCGTGACACATCTCACAGGTGTTTGAATAGTAATGAGGGACGAGTGATCCCAGGGATTCTTGTGGCAAAGGCAGGCAGGGCTTGCAGAACCGAAGAAGTCCTGACCTTGTGTGCATGTGTGGAAAGATTTGTCTAAGACACAAACCAAGTGCGTCAAAGAAATGGCTTGGTGTTTTGGGTGCACATGTGTGAGCGCAAGTGTGTGTGTGCATGTGTGTAACTAGGATTTGAATATCTAACTATGGCCTGTAAACACTGAACTTTTGTCCTATACCCTACAATTTCTATCTTGTATCTCCAAACCAAATGCTGGCGGATGCCATTTTTTCTTGAGTCAGGCTAATACTTTTCTCCACAATTTAGAGGCTACATTTTTCATGCTTTGGAATTGGAATTTAAAAATAAAAATATACGGGCACCTGGGTGGCTCAGTTGGTTAAGCATCTACCTTTGGCTCAGGTCATGATCTCAGGGTCGTGGAATCGAGTCCCGCACTGGGCTCCCTGCACAGTGGGGAACCTGCTTCTCCCTCTCCCTCTGCCTGCTGCTCCTCTGACTTGTTCTTGCTCTCTCTCAAATAAATAAGTGAATCTTTTTTTTTAAAGATTTTATTTATTTATTTGACAGAGAGAGAGGGAGAGAGAGCGAGCACAGGCAGACAGAGTGATCGTTTAATCTAAATAGGTCAGTATGCATATCAAAAAGATAAACTTTAAAAAAAAAAAGGAACCGTACTACTGTCACGCTCGAATAGTTCATCTCTGACACTGTTCTCTAATGACAGGAACCAGGGCTCCTTGGAGAAATGTCTCATTCTAGGTCCCAGGCAGGGAAGAGTCTGGAGCATCTTGTCGTATCAGGATGTGCTCTAAAAAGCACAAGGATGGAGCATTTCATAGGGACACGGGAGCCGACCAGAAGAGCTCCCAGTGCCTCAGCCTGGAACAATTTGAACAATAAGTAAAATAGTATTGGATCAGACCCCAAAGCATAAAATCACCCCCCATGAGAGCATACTGCTGTGAGCAAGGGTCGGAAGGAATGAAGAGATGGGGGACAATAGGCACACCTGTGCAAAAGAACCCCAAGTCATGCAGATTCTCACTCCAGGGAGTGGAGCCCTAGTGTGGGCCATGCCGAGACTTCCAAAGAGGACACTGTGCAGGGTCATGAAAAACAAGGAGTCTGCACGTCATTTCTATATGGGAGATGTATTTAGAACATATCATCAGCATATGACTGTCGCCATTTGGAAATAGTCACCGAGTGAGAATTCCTTGTTTCTAATTTGCAGCGTCTTTTAAGAAGATTTATTTCTTTGAGAGAGAGAGAGAGCGAGTGAGCACGAGCGGGGGTGGGATATAGGGAGAAGCAGACTCCCCGCTGAGCAGAGAGCCTGACAAGGGGTTCCATCCCAGGATCCCGGGATCATGACCTGAGAATTCAGACGCGCAACCGACTGAGCCACCCAGGTGTCGCTGTACCTTTCTGTATTAATTGATGTACTAATAGATTTCAGAAATTAGCACGGAAGTTGGCAAAAGCAACAGCAATAGTGCTGTTAAGGAAAAGTGCAGGTACACAAGACACGATTCTGGTCAGGAAAGTGCTCCAATGCTCCCCCTTCCTGAAAGTGTCAGCGGACTGCGGAGAGACACTGGTCAGAGCGGGGAGAGTTGGCAATCAGCCCTGCGTTCCACTGTGGATGCCGCCAGATGCCCGGACTGCCCGCTAACGGGACATACTGATGACAGCCGTGCTGAGGATCTTGGGCTGTGTCGTTACATCACAATGAGCAAACTGCCTGAGGCAGCCGTGGTTTTGGTCACTGTGCTCGGATTGGTCCGAGTACCCCAGGCTGCGCCTCAGTAACAAGCAGACCCTGACAGCTCCAGGCCTTTGCTTTGCCTCCCCTTCTCCCCGGTGAAGTCTGATGCTCCCTAGCCCCCGTGTCTTTTCTCTGGCGCCGCTCCTGGAACACGTGGCCTGCAAGGATCTTTTCTTTCTTTTCTTTTTTTAATGATTTTTATTTATTTGACAGAGAGACAGATCACAAGTAGGCAGAGAGGCAGGCAGAGGGAGGGGGAAGCAGGCTCCCCACTGAGCAGAGAGCCTGATGCGGGGCTCGATCCCGGGACCCCAAAAACATGACCCGAGCCGAAGGGAGAGGCTTAACCCACTGAGCCACCCAGGCGCCTCCGCAAGGATCTTTTCATCGCCTCAGCCCGGAGGGGACCCGTGGTAGTTCTCCTCAGGGCCCACTGGTAGGACGAGCGTGTGGCCCCGCTCAGGGGAGAGAGTGGTTTTCCCAAGAAGAGGAAAGCGGAAGACTTGGACAACACGTGGCATCGTTTCCCCCACGAGGCCGTGCATCCTGTGTTTCGGGCAGGGGCGGTGATGGCAGACTTTGGAGCCGGGCCGAGGCTTTGGAGCCGGGCGGGCTGGCGGCCTCACTGAGAAGCTGGGCGTGCAGTGCCGACGTGTGCCCAGGTGACCGGAGGGGGCTGAGTCCGGCTGCAGCCCGCCTGTTGCCCCCAAGGAGAGCAGTCGTCCTGGCAGTTGCGGACGTGCAGACTTTTGAGTCTTACGCCACAGACCCTCCAGTTTCTCCAAAGCAAGCGGAAATACAGATTTTCGCGGCAAGTCTCCCAACTGGAAGGCGGACGCCTAAGTATATGAAAACCCAGGCCAGATAAAATGTGTGTGATGCGGGCCTAACGTGACCTCTGCGTTGTCAGTGTAAGATGTTAGCCCCTCGGTCTGAGAGCCTGGGATCTCGAGCGGCCAGGCCTTCACCCGTCCGGGAGGTAAAGCTAAGCCCGCGTTTCTAAGACTCATCTCGGCTCTGCCCGTGAGCATTCTTCCCCTCTGTCCGCCTTGGCTCCCGTTCAGATCCTCCATGTTGACGACAATCCCTGCTCAGCCGGCCTCAGGGGCACTTGGGGCCACACGTGAAGGAGGACAGAGTCCCTTATTCCGCCCAGGTCATTGCCAGGCTGTGGATCCCGAGGCATCCGGTAAACCACGAGTGTTGAGAGAGGCTGCAGCGTGGGCTGGCCACTGGGGAGTCCTTACGAACTTGGAGAGCGGATCGAGGCCTGGACGGGAAGGCCCTTGGGTCACCTACAGATGGCATCTTAAGGTCCGAGGGAAGCAGTTAAGGCGCTCTGAACGGGGGTGGCCGTCACGCAGCAGACCAGCCTTGTGGGCGTTCTGGCAGCCGCTGGGGGCCGGGGGCGAGCGCTCAGCGAACAGGCTCCATCCTCCAGGGAGCACAGCGTCCTGGACGGAATCCCATTCTGGTATTCTTTCGGGCGGCGACTCCAACAATTTCATTGTAACCTTTTTCTGGGCCGCTGTCAGAGGAGGAGGTGTCCCTCTGAGGATGGCCCGAGTCGCTGGGTTCGTGAAAGCCACGCACGGCCGGGCACAACCACCTCTGTCTTTAAAATGGGAGACGGAATCACGTCTCAGGTCGCCCGGGGTCTGGGACCACAGCCAGGCAACAACAAGGGCCTGGCGGCAGCACCGGACAAACGGCAAGGGAGGAGAGCTTCTGACTTCCGACGCGGGTGGCCACCGTGTGGCCTCTGGTTAGGACAGGGTGGCCGCCCGGGCCGCCCTGCTGTCCCCGCTGCTCCGTGGTGGGAGCCTCCCAGGGCTCTGAGGCCCAGACTCGGCCTGGAAGGCAGACGGGCCGTGGTCGGACTCCCGCAGCAACGGGGAGGTGTCCCCCTGTGTTTACGGACCCCTGGCGGGTCCCTTTCCTAGTTTCTGCCGCCGCCAAAGCCCCACTTCCCCCTCCATCTCTGTGCGTCTCCCTGTGTCTCTCACACATTCTTCACCCCCCGCACTCTCTCACTCGCGCACACAGACACGTCCGTGTGCACCCCCTTGGAGTGGCAGCCCGTCATCCGTCGCGCCTCGTGAGCCCAACCGGTGGCAGCAGTTTTCACGGACCTGAATGAAAGCGGCAGAATGTCGCGGGGCCGCGCTGCTCTGAGTGTCGCACCCCTTGTGTCTCACGGGCAGAGTGGGTCATGGTCCCGTAGGTCACGTTTACGGTCACTTCACACCCTCTTGCTATGCTGTGGCCATGGCCTGCCGTCTCCTGCTGCCTAGAAACCAGGCCTGGGACGTGAGCCTGCCCGGGTGACGCGAGAGTCAGGTGCCACGATCCCGGGACCGGCTCCACAAAGCGTACAGAGCAGCGCCCCTCGTCCTGATGCCCGTGAGACCCCCGGGCCCCGTGGAGCCCAGCACCCCGCTTCCCCCGACCAGCGCCGGGGGAACGTCCAGGGCCTGGGCCTGGCCCCAGCAGTTTGCACAGCTCCCCTGGCGGATCCACGTGCGGCCGGGGCGATGAAGGGGCACCGAGAGGAGTGACCTGTGACGGCTGTGACATGGGTGGCTTCCTTGTCCCCCTTCCCTGGAGCGCAGTGGCTCGAGTCTGGGGCCTGTGCTCTCTTGGAGACCTCACCTTCTGCCCTTCCCTGTCGCCTTCTGAGAGCCTCACCGCCCCGCACCTGCTGGATTTCTCTCCTCCCCGCGAAGGTGGGGGCTGTCGCTTGGGCTCCGTGCGCTCTGAGCCCGTGGGGTCCTCCCCCAGCTTGCAGTTCGGCCTCTCTCCCCCACTTTGCCGAAACGACGTTTTCCATCCGTTGCTAAAGGGTGAGGAGGCGCCTTCCTGAGTACTTGGGGTCCTGGGGTTTTCCATCTGGATCCTTCCCCTGGATGTCCTAGGATGCTCACAGAGTAGCTGCTTCCAGGAGAACAACATCACTAGCCAGGTGAGGGTGTCTTGGACCACTGCAGGCGTGAGCGCCTTGTGGTTGTGGCGGTGGCTGCCAGCAGGCGGCGCTGTC
>ML095854.1:38987-51271 GCA_003697995.1 Taxidea taxus jeffersonii
TGAGCGCCTTGTGGTTGTGGCGGTGGCTGCCAGCAGGCGGCGCTGTCCTCCGGGCGCAGACGGAGTGGGGCCCTGGGCCTGTGGTACTTTCTCTCCAGCAGGACTGCGGAGAAGCACTGGCTGTTCTGACTTTTTGAAAACCCATTCACTGCAAAGGCTCCTGTTTCCGTGGTGGAGGGGTCAGCAGCTCTTACACAGGAGGAGCAAAGGATTCCTTTTCAGCACTAACCTCACCAACCCGTTTCTGTAGTTCTTTCAAATACAGTTGCCCTCAATTTGTCTAGTAGCTGTGTTCCTGGGAGGCTGCCACACTCTAGAGCTTGTTTAAAGGACACCCAAGAAAGCTCTCTTACTGGAAAAAGAAATTGCTTTATCTCTCGAACAGCAAAATATATATATATATATAAAGGCAGACGCTTAACTGACTGAGTCACCCAGGCACCTCATGAATTTATATTTCTAATTCAAATAAAGGTTTAGCTGCTCTAAGACATGAGAAAGGTTTGATAAATGGGAGAACGGCTCTACATGTTTACCTCAGAGGAAGACCCCATGGCCCTGTCCACCAGATAGCAGGCTTCTGGGGCTGCACAGCCCCCAGGGCCACTCTAGAGCCTCTCCTGGGCTATGGCCTTCAATGGGCCGTGGGGCTGAGCAGTGGCCTCTGGACAGGGGGAGCCTATCTGCCACAGGAGAGGAAGGGAGTGGTGACCTGTGCGTGCTTCGTCCCGGCAGGCGCCCCCCCGCCCCGGGGATATGCCTTATGTCATCAATCCCCACAGCAAGGCAGCTGAGTCATGGTTCCACAGATGAGAAAACTCAGGCAGAGTGAAGTTTAAGAATGTGCACCACTCTGATTCCATGGCCAGTCTTGCCTTTGAGGTTTTTTTCTCCCCACCTGGGTCCCTTTGTCTCCTTTTCTAACTAGTCCCCTTTCCTGTTGATGGCCAAGAGATTGGTTCTCTCTCAGGCTAGCACAGAGAATGAGAGGACACTAAGCCACTTCAACTATTAGTCAGTAGTCTGCAGGAGGCCCTCATGGGTCTTGGCTTGAAACCTCCCTTTGTGGAACAAAGCAGAACCCCAAAATATGCCAGCTACTGTGAAAAGCTTTATAAAATCAGGAATTTCGGTGAGCTCGGTGGCCTTGGTCTACCCATAAACACTACCCACTCTGTCTCTGGTGTCCCAAATGCATCACGTCGTGTACTCACGGATGTCTTATTACTCCCATTTTCCAGATGAGGAAATGGGAGCAGAGAGATGGAAGTGACTTGCCTGAATCCAGACTCCGCAGCTCTAAAGTTGGCTCTCCTAACTTCCCTTCCCAGAGTCCCTAGCCACCCCGAGGGCTCCCTGAATGCCATACAGTATGCTAGATGTGAGAGATACAATGAACTTAACCTTGGCCCTAAAGCAATTTATGGTATGGTAGGATGGACAGAGACACACTCGCAAATGAATGAGGTTGACAAAATGACATAGGTGTGCACACTGCCATGGGAGGGCCGGACGCAGAACTCTCGGCTTATGCTGCGCTCATCACAGAAACCTTTCTGGAGGCAATGTTATTTTAAGCTAAATCTTGAAGCATTAGCCAGAGTAAGAATGTGGGGAGGGGGTGTCAGGGCCCTGAAGAGTAGACCCACAGAAGCTTATGCTGGGAACTGTTAACCTTCTCTATTCCTGGGGCTTACACATGGGGGTGAAGCGGGCACCTCCAGTCACAGAGGTGGTCCACACTCCGACCTCAGAAGGCCGGGGATGGGATGCCTCTTCAGGGTATAAGGATATAGCCAACACCGGGAGCTTCTGTGCAGCAGAAGAACATGGTAAGGCTTGACTTTTACCAAAATTATTCTGGTGGAAGACTAGAAAGGAGATCGGAGCGGGGGGGGGCTACAAATTGTCTAGGCAAAACGTCTAGGCAAAGGACGATGTGGCCTGGGTGATGAACAGTAAGTGTGGAAGAAAGGAATGGTGGATTTGGGGAATATCAAGGAGGCAAAGTGAGCAAGATGGGATGTGGGAGGTGAAGGAGGGGGTGGAGTCATGGACAACAGCCTCACATTCCTTGCTTGGGCGATGGGGAAGGGGGCAGCTGTAGAGAGGGTGCGACACAGTTGGATCTGGGGCCGGGGTGAGGAAGGGAGACGCTGTGTGAAGTTTTAGGGCTGATGAGTCTGAAGTACATATAGGGCGTGTGGGTGAGCAGTGGAACATCAGCGTCGTTGTCCAGGGAGGACAAAGGATGCCACAGTCAGGAGATGGAAGAAGGCGGGGAGAGGCGTGCCAGGAAAGCTGAGGAGGGAGCGGGGTGAAAAGTACCCGAGAGGTCAGCAACTTGGGGCTTGAGACGCGCCATGGCTCCCCAGGGAATTACTGTCACTTGGAATAAGAAACAGTAGCAGAACTTCTAAATGTTACAAAAAAGAAAGACAGGGAGGGAGAGAGGGAGGAAGGAACTTACTTCAATAAAACATCAATTAAAATTTCATTACTCTGGAAATTTGCAATGGTTCAAATGGATTCTGCTGAATTTTAACCTTCATGGTGGCAACAAGGGGTCTGAAGAGTAAATAAATAGGACAGGCAGGCCCCAAGTGAAGAGTCTAAGCTACAGTATCTGGTTCGTCTGATGCTTGCACGGGTCACGTGAGACTGGGGCCCGGAACCGGCCCAAAGCAGTAGGGGCCGACAGTGGCTGAGCCCAGGGCAGGGCCCAGCACAGCCAAGAGGTGAGAAACGAGGAAGTAAAGACGGCTCGCTGTGTTTCATGTCGATAAGCAACCGTTGAAGCTTTCTGAGCTCCTCTGCACTGTGGGCCATGGACCGAAGGCCCTTGCCGGGGGAGAGGGGACCACTTCATGCTGTGGGCCAGGTTCTGGGCGAGAGCCTGCTGCCCAGTGATGGCCGTGCAGGCGTGACCTGCTGTCATGGAAGAAAAGAAGGGACGTGATTGGAAGAGATTTTCAAAAAAATGAAGAAGAAAGTCACCAGTGTGGAGTGGGTACCGGGGACAGGAGAGCCAGCGCCAGCCCTCGACCCCGGGCACCCTGCAAGGCATCATGTCATTCCAGCTCAGGCCAGTCACCAACGGCCGGAACAATGACAGAGTCAAGGAGGGGTTTCCCCTGCCGGGTGCTTGATGCATTTTGAAAAGATTCCCATTGAAAACAGTGGCAGTAAAAAGGTCTCAGAGCTTAAAGAATGAGCCCTCGATTTCAGTGGCTCTCCCACTGCCTGCCTAGTCTCATTCCCCAGCCACACAAAGAAAACACACTGTTCTCATCCATCCTCAAGGGCCTCAGAAGCACCCATCCACTTATAAATAGCTGATAGCTCTTAGCAATAATGTTATCCCTGTATTAACAAGATTCCCCCAAGGACTTCTGCCAGGTAAGGCCTTGTTAGCTGGTTTGCATTGGTCTGGTCCTTGAAATCATAAAGCTGCAAACACACATCACTTGTTACCAACCAACATTTCACTCTGGACACTGGCCTTGCCTCAAGGAAGACTGAATTCCTGAAGGCATTTCCATTGTCGTCATTGCCATTGTGGCTGCCTCAGGGACTGATACCTGCGGACAGCCTGTAATAGGGCATGAGTGTTTGCTTTGAGAGGACAGTGGTTGGGTCCTTGACTGTTTCTCTGGCACTGGAACCCTGCCCCACCCCTGGAGGGGGGAACCATCATCAGGAACCTTGTCTCCTAATTCTGAGCTCACAAGTCATTGGACCACGTGTGCCCTGAATGTCCCCTCTACTCATGGAGAAGATTAAGATGAGATAGTAGAAGGCACAGTGCCCTGTCATTCAGAGACCTGGTGGAGAAGACTCGGCAGTGGTGGTGGTGGTGGGGGGGCAACAGCTGCAGTGCTTGGGCCAGTCCAGTGCTACTACATGGAGCAGCTTTTCCTCAATTGTGCAGGCAGGCCCTGCAGGGCCAGGGGGCAGGATGGGGGGAGTCCAGGGGAGAGCGGCTGCTGTCGTGTGATTTTATACACACACACACACACACACACACACACACACATGCGTGCACACACACACACACACACACACATACACACACTCTAGTCCTCTTTGTGTGATTTTGTGTGAATTAAGAGGCTGTGGCCAAATATAATTTGGGAGAGAATTGTTGAGGACAAAGCCAAAGGCCTGGGGAGGTCTATTCAGGGCAAATCACTCAGAAGAAGGGATTCTGGATTCAAAGAACTGAGACATGGGTTGATAAGGCTCCAAGAAAAATTCTGACCATAAAGAGAAACCTGGGAGAGTCAGATAGGTCGGGTTCAAAGGGAAGTGAGGATGTATAAAAAGGAAATAACGAATCAAAGATGTCGGGCCCCATTGGGAATTGGAGATATGTTACCAGAGATATATAACTGACCAAAGATGGAAAGGAACTATTGAGTTCTAGGATGCTTTGCAATTGGTTCCCAATTTCCATCTGGGGTTATTCCATTATTTTTAAAAAAGATAACAGCATAAAGCTCAATAAATGAGATAAAATCCATATACTATACAATTCAACCATTTAAACTATACAATTACTTTTTTTTTTTTTATTTTTTTTTAAAGATTTTATTTATTTATTTGACACAGAGAGAGATCACAAGTAGGCAGAGGCAGGCAGAGAGATGGGGTGGGGAAGCAGGCTCCCCGCTGAGCAGAGAACCCGATGCGGGACTCGATCCCAGGACCCTGAGATCATGGCCTGAGCTGAAGGCAGAGGCTCAACCCTCTGAGCCACCCAGGCGTCCCTACTTTTTTTTTTTAAGTATGGTCACAGGTTTGGACAATCATCACCGCCACAGTCGATTTCACAACATTTCCATCACCTACCTGGAGCTAATGACTCTACAAAGTAGATGGAGAAACTGGGAGAAGACCAACCAAGATGACAAAAGGACTACAAAGCTGGAGCTCAGAGAGCAAGAGAGGAGATGGGACTCTTGAGTCCAAGGGAAGGAGGCTGCGGAAAGATCTGGTGTTTAAATAGGGAACTGCTAGGAGGAGGAGACTCGGCCTTCGTTTCCATTAAGGACAAACTTAAAAACTAGGCTCAAGCACATCAAGGACTGAGGTAAAACACAAGGAAGAAAAACCACACCCAACTCCTGGGTTATGCTGCCCTTGCAAATAAGGCTGATGAATGCCATTATGCGTGGGGGGCAGGGTTTGAGCAATGGGGCCTTCCAGCTTCATGGTGTTGGTAAAACATGAGGCATCCCTTCAGAACTGGCTGAGTGCCTGCCCTTTCTGTGAGGTGGACTAAGTTTGCTCAACCTGATTTTCTAGGGAGAAGTATCTAGAGGGCCCTGTTACATGCTAGATGAGTGATGGCCCTTTGGACGCATGAATGATGTTCCCAAATGATAGTTTCCCAGTCAGATCAAGCACGTGGTGATAAGCCAGAAAGTATGAGTGGGGTACCAGAGACCACAGCTACAGCTCTCTCTTCCTATCTCTTGATTTGATCCATTCTTCAGAGTTCTTGAGCTCTTGCTGGGGACCAGGTATAGTAAGACAAACCCTGGGAAAAAAATCAGTGGTTCTCAACCAGGGGTGACTTTGTTCCCCAGGGGGCTCTTGGCAATGCCTGTGGACATTTTTGTTGTCCCAACGGGGGTCATGGGGGGCGGGCGGGAGGGATGTTACTGGCATCTCATGGGAAAGACCAGAGGTGCTGTAAACATTGTACAGTCCCCAGGACAGCACCCTACAACAGAGAATCATCCAGCCAAAGTGGAGAAAACGTGAGGTCAAGAAATAGGGGGCGCCTGGGTGGCTCAGTGGGTTAAAGCCTCTGCCTTCGGCTCAGGTCACGATCTCAGGGTCCTGGGATCGAGCCCCGCATCGGGCCTCTCTGCTCAGCAGAGAGCCTGCTTCCCTTCCTCTCTCTGCCTGCCTCTTTGCCTACTTATGATCTCTCTCTGTCAAATAAATTAAAAAAAAAAGGCTTATTAAAAAAAAAAAGAAATAGGGTTCACTCCCTGTTTTCAAAGAATTAAGTCTGATCATTGTGGTATTTCTTAATATGGCTTGAAATGTAACCTAATGAAAATTTCTGCGTTTTAAAAAACTCTCCAAGTTCCTTATTTGAAGCGATTATATATAAAACTGAATTCCCAGTAGCATTTGGGACTGAGAGCATGGGGAATGATGATGTAAAGGGTTCATCACATTCTTACTAATTGACTGGGTTATCAAACCTTAGACATAAAAAAATTATTTAGCAGAGGGAGGACCATTTCCAGGTGACCTGCCATCTTTATCAGGCACAGTGAGCACTTTGGAGTGTATATCTAGAACCTAGTTGGACGGAAGATAACCTACAAGTTGGGTTAATACAGTAAACCTTAAGAGTTCATCTCCTTTAACTTGAACTTGTTCCTCGTTCGTGGAATTTCGGCAGGGCATTGCTACAATCTCACTTTGCTTAGAAATTCCCTGGTCTCATAACAGCTGCAGATGGATTATTTGCAACGATTTGGAACTAGTTCTTTCCAGCACGCATATATGCTACTTACTATAAAATCAACCAATACGTTAATTAAAATAAATACCAATTTATTAAAATAGCACCCTCGAGACCTCAAATACACCCTATTTTGTTTCGCTGATGTGGGAGGTCAGTTATTTGACCTGGTGGTAGTGAGCTGTTCTGGAAAATTGCCTTTTTTATTTAATGAGGAGTAAAGTCAGCCAGAATGACCTCTAACGCTTTTTTCCCTGCTGTTAAAGTTTTCAGCTTAGCAGCTTTTGAGTATGGGTTTTAAAGGCCTGGCATTGCCACCCTTCAGCTTGAAATCGCCCCCTTTATAATTGTCCTGAGTGCTCTGGGCATTCCAGTTAATTGGAATGGTTTCAAAAATAATTGAAAAAAATCTGTAATTCAGACTCGTCACTAATTCATACTGGTTTTTGCCCCCAAAGGATCCAAATTCCTGTGGGTTCGTTGGGCTTCAAACCCAATATTTAAGAATCATTGCAAAGTACATATTTTTTAAGTTGTTGATGCTTAAAAACTGAAAACAGAAAACTTTTCTGAGCCTCAATTTCCTCACTTGTAAAATGGAATCTAAATCCTTTCCTGCTCTATTAATTATGGTATTTATGAAGATAATCACTGTATTGACATACCCTCTCAGTAATTGGCTACCTTTCCCTCCCTCCATTCCTCCTTACCCTCCTTCCCTCCCTCCCTCCTCCCTCCCATCTATCCCCCCTCCTCCCTCCTTTTGTTTGGAGTTTTCACCCTCACAAACGGTTTTCATGCTTAAACTATGAGACTTTTTTGCATTTGAATCTAAACAAATCTTTGACCTCACTTTAGAATTTTCTACTCACTGTCAAGGACTTCCTTGGTTAGGATAGTAACTGTATCGTCTTTAAGTCTCTCATTTTCCATCCAGTTTTTATTTTGCCAGGAGGATAACTACCGCCAAATATGGATCTTTGTGATTTGTTCCAATTTTTTATCATTTCTGAACTGAAGCCAGCTGAAGCCATCTTGACAAGTCTGAGCAAATATCAACATTCCTGGGGATTAATCTTATTTCCTAAAAGACTCTGAAAAAGCTCTTCGTTCGGCTGGTTGGCCCAAACTTTTTTTTTTCTAAGAAGAAATGGGAAATTAAGTCACGAGAAAGAGTCTGATACAAATCCTGCTGAAACCTGAAATCAGGTGAGCTGGAGACAGCTGTGAGGGGTGGGCGAGTAAGTGACCGCAGCTCCCTGAATCAAGCAGAAAAACGAAGGGCCCTGACTTGGCCAGTGGCCCCCTCCATGACCCTGGTGGGGGTCACATGCCTCAGGCTAGGAACTGTGGTTCCAGGCTGGTAACTCTTATATCAGGTTGTGTGAAAGGCTGTAAACATCCGAGTGGGAAGGCAGCAGGGAACTGAACCACCCGGGAACCCTAGGCTCACACTGGCCACAGCAACAAGCCCTTTGTTCTTCTCATTCCCTGACCTGTGGACAGCCAAGTGGATTCCAGTTTCCATCACAGGCTGGAAAGGGGGACAGGCAGAGGGTGTCACTGCCCCCCCTAGCACTACCCTGAGCCTGGTCACTAGACAATGCTCTGTGTAGGCCTCACAGACCTCAGGAGGCAGGCCTCTCCATGCCACCGCGGCTCTCCCCAAAGGCCCCCTAGTCATGCCGGAACAGCAGGCCCTGGGGCTGGGTGCGGTAAAGGTGGGTGGGGTCTATCCCAGGACGAGGGGGTAGCCCATGCTGATTCCACACCCCGGTGGGCTGTGGAGCCACACAAGTAATTTGGGTAAATTCTCACCCAACCAGAGCCGACAGCTGAAGAGAAAGGGGGGCATTTCCAGACACATCAAAGAGGAATTTGTGGCTTGAGGTTTATAATGTAATTACAGGCCGCAAATGCCTTCCTTTCCACCTGTATGTCACTCGGCCTCAAGCACCTGCTCCTTCCATAGGCCAGACTGAGAACTCTGATCTCCGGAAGCCCGGCGAGCAGCAGCTCCTGCCAGCACGCTGGGAAGACAGGGGCAGCGCAAGCGACCGCGGACATGGGGAGAAGAGACATCAGCAAGTCCCTGGGCACATTGGGGTCGTCGTTTCCGAGACCAGAACGCACAAGCTCAGGAAACATGGCCAGAAACCCAGCATGGCGGTACAAGTGGGGGAAAAGAGCACCCTGTGCGGAGGCCGAAGGGACGGGGTGTAGCCAGGGCCACGAACAGGACCAGTCAAGCCCGGCGAGCAGCATCTATTTGCCCCTTACCACCATGGCGCGCTTGGAAAAGTCAAGTTTAACGGCACGGGAAAAGAGCAGGAAAAACAAAATCCATTCTGGGGGTAGAGCCCAGGACCAGCTGAAACGGTAACCCTATCCACGGCGAGCCTGGCAATAAAAGAACAGTCTCGCAACTGCTTTTCCTCCTGCTCGCGTTCGCAGTAACAGCTGGATACACGCTAATTGCAAAGACGTGCAAGAAAGAGCTCTAAGTTTAAAAGCAGGCGCGCCGTAAGCCGTCTCTCGCCAGCGCGGCTTCAGACCCAAGTGTGACGTGGCACCTAGCAGGTCTATTTGCAGCGTACGCTCACGGTTCCTGATTTGAGTAGGACGCTCTGTGCTGTCACGGAAGAGCAGCGTGCCGGCCCCTTCTTCAAGCGCCTCGCTTCCGCGCAACGAGAAATGGCTCAGACAGGGGTGTCCGGCCTCGTCACCACTGACATTTGGGTCAGATCACCTGCTGTGGTCAGGGGAGGGGGCCGGGCGGGGTGTCCCGGTGCCTGCGGGATCTTTAGCCACGTCCCAGGTCTCTACCCACCAGATGCCGGTAGCATCCCACCCCCGCCAGCTGTGACAACCGGAAGTGTCTCCTCAGGGCATTGCCGGATGTTCCTGGGGGAGGCACCGTCACCCCCAGTTGAAAACCACTGGGCTACACCAACGAGGGGCGACTCTCTCTTCCCTTCCCGACCCCACTCCCGAGGGTCTCTGCCCCAGGCCAGGAACATTTCTGGGCCATCTCCTGATCCACCAGCAAAGGACTTACCTTTCGTTCTGAGTGGTCTTCAGTAATACCTTCGACTCGCAAGACTTTCGGTCATTCAGAACAATGCTCTTACTGCCTCTGAAAAGAAGGTCCTTTCCAGCTAAATTCTGGGAGGGGGTGGGGAGGAAGCAGGCAAATTTTCCTTTCAGACACATTTGTCTGTTTTAGTCTACAGAAGGCTCAGACACAGAATTCTCCACACCCAGGGTCCGCGTGAACTTGAAAGGACCTCGGGTGCCCGAAACTCACGTCCCCGCCCCTTCTCTGGGCCACATTTTTACAAACGAAGAAACCCAGGTTCTGAAGGGGAAGTGACTTGCTCCGGGCCATACACAGTGCCTGTTTATGGGGGCACAGGCCCATATAATTCTTCTCTGCCCGACATGCCCGAAGAGCTCAGGTCTGAAAGCACAGAGAACTTGTCGTGCTTTAGGAGCCAAACCACACCAGTTAAGGAATGCAAATTCTTAAAAAATGATAGAATGCTGCAACCAATTAGTGCAAACAAACATTTATTGTGAAATATTCATCCTACCCTTTATCAGGTATTACATCATCAAAGCACTTTGTGGCAATGAAAATAGCTTTTTTTAACCCCTCTGATTCACCCAATATTCCATTAAAGCTGCAAAAAATGTGCAATCTGCTTGAAAAATAGGTTGCTCTTATTTACTCATTTGTGAAAAGTCAAAAATTAAAAAAGAAAACGATACTAGCTTACAGGGCCTCTAGAGTCAATTTGCTTTCCCGCTTCCCAACTACTCCCCGAAATAATTAACAAAGATAATTTGTTTTAAAGGCCTTTTTATAAAACCAATGCACCTTTCCCCATATTATAATCATAAAAATTTTAAAAAGCCATTATTTACTTTCTTGGAAAAAAGGTGGCCAGCCGTTGTTTTTTGATTGGGAGCATGTGTATTTCCTGGGAGTTCACTTTCTTTAACTTTATGCTCCGGTTTTTGACGGGTTTCCGGAGGGGCTCGGTGCTTCCCATGGGCTCTTCCCCTTGGCTGTTGATGTCATAGCCCTGAAGCACGGAGTCTTCTCTTTTGAAGGAGAAGTTTTTGGTGGACACGCCCGAGAGGCCTTTGATCTTGCCACAGAAGATGGCAGGCACGGCGTCTTCCACTGAGACGATCACCTTGGCCGCCTGGGACTCGCTCACCATCTCAAGGTGATGTTCAGCTTTGACCTCACTGCCGGGTTGGCTGGGCTGGCTGGGCAGCTGGGTGCCCACGTGGCTATCCATCAGAGCTGAGGCCCCCGGGGCCACGGCGGGGGCAAAGGACACTTCCACGCCACCGGGAAGTTTCTCCATCACCGCGTGACCCGGGCTGCCCACGGACCCGCGGCTGTCATACAATGTCTCAGCGGGAGGCTCAGCTTTCCGGTGGGCTGCCAGAGACAGGTCTAGGGCCGCGTCTTCCTGGCAGATGGGGGGACTGACTTCGCCAGCCTTAAGCCAGGGCACCGACTTCATGGAGAGGTCCAGGGCCTCATTGTCGCTCCCCATCTTGATGACCGTGCGACGGCTGAGCTGGAAGCACTCGCTCGGCTGCAGGATACCGAACGGCTTCCGCTCCTCCTTCTCCAGAGGGGGCTGGGCGCCAAAGGAAGGTGGTGGCTTGGGGCAAGCAGAGCTGAGCTTGGATTCCGGACTCTGAGGCACCGGGATGGGGATGGGGATGGGCACCGGCACGGGCAAGGGGACGATCACTGGGTAGGGCACCAAGAGGGTGGCTGGAGGGACCAGCGGGGACAGTGGGGAGTTGAAGGCCTGGGGGGGCATAGGGGCATATCCAGGAGGAGGCTGGCAGGGTGGGGGGCCGAGGGCACCCTGAGCAGGGAACAGATTCTGGAGCACGGCTTCGAATGGCAAGGTGGGCTCCTGCGGCTGGTTGGGGATGCGCAGGTCCAGGAGCTGGGGCTGCGCCTCAGGGTCCTCGGTTCCCTGGAACAGGTTGTTGTGGATGGCACTGGAGGAGCACGGGGCCTCCTGCGGCAGGACCAGAGGGGAGTTGAGGTGCTGGAAGACGTGCTGCTCCAGCACCACGGGCAGCTGCACGGGGCCCTGCGCGGTCATGACATAGGCGGCATTGCCATTAGGCTGGAGCTCGGGCGCGGAGCTTCCCTCCACCTGCATGTGAATGGGCATCACCACTGGGCTCTCCCCGAGGCACAGGGGCTGCAGCACGGTGGCTGCCACCTTCAGAGCCATGCCGCTCTGGGACTCGGCGGGGGGATTCAGGATGGACGGGGCCGGCACGGTCACCAGGGCCTTCTTTACCAGGTCAGTGGAGTTGATGTTCCAGGCCTCGGTGGTGATGAGCTGGGCCATGCCATTCTCCAGTCTGTTACTGGCCAAGGCGGGAGTGGACTCAGTCATGTCCACGGAGAGGTTCTGGGACCGCAGATCATCCATCACTTGGCTCTGATGCCACCGGGCCTGCAACACAGAACGCGCCACGTGAGTCCTCTGTCGGAGACTAATTAGAACGGCCTGAAGTGCTCCCTCTCCGCATCTCTGAAAAGTTTCTGCATCTCAGTGAACCGAGGAGCACACCCATCTCTCTGTACACATACACACTATAGATATTAGCTGCTACGCACAAACACACCCAAGTGATCAGCTGTGCACGCAGAGGCCCAATTTAACAGACGATTAAGCTATAAACACAGATGATGTAAGGACTAACCAGCCAAGAGAGGTTAAAGAGAGTATTTTTAAGCCTAATA